>JABXWE010006489.1:0-29443 GCA_014611495.1 Limonius californicus | reverse complement strand
GTTCAGAATTTTTTTAAGGATGATGATACGATTCTGTGATTAGTTCTTGGATACTGTCAAGGTAACTACCGCGAGAGTGTCCGCGTGTATCAAGAGAGATATCCAAATCGAAGAATTCCAAATCACAAAACTTTTGCTCGTATCGAATGTGGTCTTCGAGCAACAGGAAGTTTGTAGCCAGCCAGATTTAACACTGGAAGACCTCGACAAGCCCGAATACCCATTGTGGAAGAAGCAGTTCTTCAAAGGATTGATAACAATCCTGAGATCAGTACCAGAATATTGCAACGTGAAACTGGGATTCCAAAAAGCACTGTAAGTCGGATCCTTGCCGATCAATTAATTCGTCCTTTTCACATCCACCCAGTTCAAGAATTATTGCCACTTGACCACGAATCACGTTTAAATTTTGCAGAAATTATTCGGGAGCGCAGAGTAGTCGACGATGGATTCCACACTAATATCTTGTTTACTGATGAGTCTTGTTTTACGCGTCGTGGCATGACAAACCTACACAATGAACATATTGATGCAGATGAAAATCCACATGCTGTTAAAGCTAGACATTATCAACGAGAATTTAAAATTAATGTCTGGGTCGGAATTATCGACAATTTTTTGGTTGGACCGTTCCGATTGCCTGATCGTCTGGATGGCGCTAGTTACCTTCTTTTTCTCCAAGAAACTTTGCCAGAGTTATTAGAAGACTTGCCCCTTAATTTGAGTCAAAACATGTTTTTCATGCACGACGGTGCACCACCTCATTTTGCACGTGCCGTAAGAGAATATCTAAATGAACAATTTGTGGGAAGATGGATTGGTAGGGGACAAGAAGCACCCATTCAATGGCCACCGCGGTCTCCAGATTTAAATCCTTGTGACTTCTTCATATGGGGAGCGTTAAAAACAAAAGTATACGAAGTACAAATTAATAATGCTGAACAACTGTGTGACAGAATTCAAAATGGTGTAAACGCACTACGAGAAAACGATGATGTTTTAAGTTTTTTCAATTTTTTACGTCGTGTTGACCTCTGCATCAATGAAGGTGGAGGTTACATTGAACATTTGTTGTAAAAAGTTTTATTTTTGTGTCTACGGTAAAGTAAACTTTGAACTCCTCTCACGGGCAAACGGTACATTTTGGTATATGACAAAGTTGGGTCCAATCGACTTTTTTGACCTCTAGAATACGTGGTAGCTCTATGTCCCAGGAGTTTTGGGACACCCTGTATATATATATATATATATATATAAAGATTACTTTTATTAATTGTACTTAAAGCAAATGTTCATAGCATATTCCAAATTTTTGTCCAATTCTCGTTTAACAAATCTTCTCGACTTCTTTTCTTGCTATTAGTATCTGTGGCCGAATGACGTCCTCTGAGTAACCAGAGATCAACGTATTTTGAAGGATCGAAAAGTCTCAGAGGCAGCAATTTGATGAACAAAACTGCTGAAATTGACTTAATCTTCAACGAAGCTCTTGTTGGGGTGGAATTAGGTTCATCTGCGAAAACCCGCGTTCACATTCACTTTAAGATATTGGACTAGTATTCAAAGTACGTAGCCGACCTGCTATCCTCAACAAGGCAATTCAACGTGGTCCAAACATCAAACTTTAGGAAATTCTTTTAAAACTTTTAAAATCAATCGAAAAAAGGTGGTGGATCGCCGTTCCAGTGCGTTCCGTGACAAAAAAAGCACTGCGGTTTTGCTAATCGCCGATCATCCATTAATTCGTTCTACGTGTTTTCGCCACATTCTTCTTCGGTTTCGTCCCCACTTAGGGTGGTCTCCAGTGTTGCACGTCTCTCGAATGTCAGTGTTTCGTATTCTGTCGTACAGAGCCTATTGTTATGAGTTTTTTCGTTTCGTTTGTACGTAGCAGTTGTTTAGTTTTTCGCCTGCCCGCTCTAGTTTCGATAGCGTATGTCATGGTAGATCGTGCGCTTGTTTTATATATGTATTTTGACTTTTCTGTCTACGCTTATGTTCGCTATGTACGCTTTGTTCCTCCAGCTACCGAGGCTGCTTCGTTGATTTGTTTCTACTTCCGCATATAGGTCGCCGTGACTTGAAATTTCTATTCCCAAATAGGTAAACTTCATTACTTGCTCTATCAATTTGTCGTTGATAGTTAATTTGCACCGAATGGGTTCTTTCTATTGTGAACGACTTTGTTTTTTCTGTATTTATTTGCATATTGCAGTGATGGGCACTTAAATTAAACCTATATCTATGCTATGCACAAGGACATGATTTAATGGGTTTGGATGGATTTAATGTTAAGAGCTGGTGTCACGGGGTATAGCTTCGGAGATGTTGGTACGACCGTAATAAAGCCTCCGGGGAGGCATATCCTGGGACAGTAAGTGAACTTGCCAGTATTGGCTCCTCGAAGTCAGGGATACAAGAAATGTTTGAAACTGAAACAGAAAGGATTGAAGAAAGGAAGGAGATGCTAGAGGTATTCAAGGGCAGACCGAACTTATCTAGTACACCCCCGATAGTAGGCTATATGGAAATTGGAGGTAACAGCGACGACAGAGAAACTGATAACATTTTCAATAAAATTATCCCGGCAAACGACGACAAAGAGACTTCGCGAGCAAGAAGCCATTCCGTAGGACATATCCAATACAAGAAGGTAATGGCCATAACTAGACCGACCGATAGCGCAAGAAAAAGGAGAAGATCGGAAGATCGTCCGGCATTTCTGCCATAATTACAGCATCGTCTGCATATCCTACGATCGTGATTTCATACGCCCGTTCCGTATCAGATTTCCTACACTTTTTACTTCTTCGATTATACTTTCCACAATGAGAATAAAGAGCATAGGGCTGAGACTATGCCCTTGTCTAATACCTTTTGTTATTGATAGGTCTTCTTCAAATGATATGGGAGTTTTCGATATAATGTAGGTTTATTATCACCACCATAATCATCAAGATGTCGATATTTGACGAATGTCAACGAAAATCAAACATCGTACTTTGTACGCCCAATGTCGTCCACCAAGGATAGATCCTTTTATAAATTTGTCTAGGTGGTTGGAAAACTCTTTAACAAAGTTGCAAGTATGTGGAGCTATTGCTGTCTCGTGATCAAAGATGTATTTTAACGCGAATAAGGAAATTTATTGAAGTTGAGCAGGTAATTTTGTACACTACCTGAAGTAATTAGTGAGTATTTTTAAAATTTTGATCAATTACCGTTAAGTAGACTTTATGTGTATTCTATTTAAAAATATACCGTTAAATGCATCTTGTGAGCAAACTTTGATATCATTAACAATATTTATCTAGGTTGTTTAGGCATATGTATGTTGTGTTTCAGTGTTAATTTGGCAGGGGCTACGAGTTATGTGGCCCAGCCTGCATAGATTTGATAAAAGGTTTTGAAGCATACCTAATATACGTATTTTGAAAGACACGTTAACGTGTTATATCTATAATGTGTTGTTTTTATAATACTTTGGATAGACGCAAAACTCAAGGCAAACAAAAAGTTCATGCATTAGTTACCAAATAATTAGTGATAAATAGTTGGCCTGGCAGAAGCAAAGCAATGTTTGGCCCCTTTACAAAAACTTAGTATTTAAAAAAATATTAACAACCCTTGTAGACTACAAATCCACACCCTTGTTATTATCTGTTGGATTAAAGGCAAGCCAAAAAAGCTTTTTGGATTAACTTGTTTCCTTAACGTCTTTGTCTGCTTGCATCACATTCTTAACTATGCAGTATAGGAATTCGGCGGACGTATTATGAGAATTTGCACACAAAATACTAGACATTCTTTTTGGGGTAACTAGTTTCGTGTGGGTAATGTTATATGACCAGACGGTGTAAAGCTTTGTAAGGGTCACGTTTGTGAGCGAAGCTTCTACTTGTCAGCATCTAAAAGTTTTCATGCTCGAACATTTTCCACGTAATTGAATCTGTGCAAGCAAAGTTTAAACTGTTTTTGATAGCACTTCCACTAAGTATTAAGTTGTACCACAGGTGCTGGTTAGCGTGATATAATGTTCTTACTAAAGTCCTTGCCACGTTAGTAATCGAATTAAAAAGGAAACTAGAACGCCAAATTGATTAAGTAAGTGCTAAGTACAGAATCAAAATAATTAAATTATGAATATTTGGTGGAATAATATTTGGCTACAAATTTAAATAATGATACGGTAATATGTTAAAAATGTCAAAGGAAAATAGAATTCATTATGCTTTCCATTTAGTCAAATATTTACTTACATCTAAATACATAAATTTTGCTTCATCATAGACTATTTGTATGCTCCTAAGAATACATATGCATAAACAATTTAACGTAAAAGTACTAGAATGTAATAAGAAATTACAAATGTAATACATATTATGTTGGAAATTTCCTTTTCCATTAAAAAAGTTTGTCAATTGTAAACATGTAGTTGTAACAAGTACTCAATTGTAAGCAATGTTGCCTTGCTACTTTCACTCTTCTGCTTCTTATTCTTCTTGAAAGAAGAGTCGCCATCTTTGGGCTATGTTATTGTTGTGCAGTTTGTTTCTCAATCTCACACCCTGTTACGTGCTGTCCGTGTGGCTTGTTGGAGAGGTGCCAGTCAGTATATTGCTTGATGAGATCGTCCATCTTTTCGATGAGCCTCCTCTGGCCCTGCATCCTTCAACTGATCCGTGAGCCATCAATCTTTCCAAGTTTTCTGATCTTTCTATATGAATAAAAAGATTAGTATCTATTCTACTACGATAATTGACAGAGGAGTGGGCTCATAGATTTTGTTGAAAACGGAGACATTAGTTATTCTTGCAGTCCATGGATTACAGAGAACTCTTCTCCAGCACCATAATCTATTCGTCTGAAGTTGTGCGATTTTAATGTCCATGATTCGAACCCATAGAAGAATATTGGAAGAACAAAAGTTTTTGTTATTATTTTCCTGGTGTTAAAGTAATATGTCTGTCCCTTCATATTTGATTCAAATTACTTATTACTGTTCTGGCCATAGCAGTTCTTTTTATTTCTGGTTGATTATCTCCTTGGTTCTTAATTAAGGTACCCAGGTATATGTATATGAGCTTACGACTAGACACTTTGCTATTTGTTGGATATCTGATCTGACGATGATCTTCACTTTGGATTTCTTATAATTGACGTGTAGACCAATAGCGATGCTTGCTGTTTCCAGGCGATTGATCATTTCATTGATTGAAATTCATTTTCTTCGCATTTATTTATTCCCTTGTTGGTGTGCGTCTAGTGCTCTGGTTTATTACAAACGCGACAAAGATAGATACTTACAGTATGAAACTATATTGAACCTTAGTCACTGGTGTTTGATTCAAGTTTGGTATTCTAACTGGAATATTGAAATAACCACTTATGTAGGAAATCAAAATTGGAACTTCCTTCGCAAAGGTTTTTGTAATTTGTATGAACTGGAACACATCAGAAAATTTAAATAATAGGCCATAACTTTGTAATAACACGCACAGCTACGATACACATCAATATTAAATTGTATACTCTGTTCACTGCATTATAACATTGCATCAGCTTTTCAAATGTTTACTTGCAGCCTGTCACTGTAACGAATGAAAACGTAATTGTTGTTGATTGTTGTCAATATCACGTGTATTTTCCCATACTTCATGTCTTTTCTTTTACATCATCATACAATATCCAAATTTTCACGTTTACCTAGCTAGGGTAAGAAGTACATTTTATGTACCGCCACAAACAAAAATCGGCTAGTGGACTGAGCCCGGCTTTCTAGTACAAGCAGCCAAAAAAACTGTAGTATATTCGGCTATTCTTTGTATTTTTTTAAATAATCGTGGAGTTGCCAAAGGCTAAGGGCAACTCCATGGTTCCCATCCCACCCAGCTTATCCCGCCTCAACACATTTTTTGCTATTCATAGGTCTAACATGCCCCACACCACAAATACCCTGGGCAAGTGCCGTGCTCAGGATTCGAACCTGAGCGGCTTTGGTAGAATAACTCCGAAGCCAAGCGCCGCGGCCACTACTCTACCGCGGTCCCATCTGTCCCATCAATAAAATACGATTATTCTGTAAAACCAATGTCATTAAAAATATCATTTCTTCTATTATGATAATAAGTACACGACTTTTAAAAAATATTATTACTATGGCAAGACTTCTCTTTAGTAAGTGAAAAATTTAGTAATTTCGATTATATTTAACAAAACTTTAAAGATAAAAAATGAACTACAACAAACAAGGTGATTCGTGGGAAAAAACGAGCCTGCCTTTCCAAAAATAGGCAACCCAACATACATATCAGATGGTACTGCGATATCTAAATTTTTATTCGGGGTATTATGAATCAGAGATCCCTATTTAATATGCTTGGCAGTTTATTGGCTCAAGTAAAGCCCATTCAACTCAACAATTTGAATAATATGTATGCAGACAACAGGGGCAATCTATTTAAATTTCTTCGTATACACTGCCACGGTTACTTAAAAAATGGATTAAATTCAAGATGGCGTATGTGCAAGATCGCGACCACACGCACTATCATGTAAACTATCAAACATGAAACAGGCATCTCTAATTCGTAACACCGTCAAGAAAACGTAAAAGTCGCAAGCCTTGTGATTAGTATTTTGTGTTGCCTATTTTTTTAATCATAGGCTCGTATTCATCTGTAATTCACACTGAATAATGATATTGTATAAAAAGAGCATACGTTTGCGTATTTGCCCAGTTCTAAATGTAAGTGGTACTATAGATTTTCTTTATTGTTGTTGTTAAAAAGCTTTCAAGTTTCAAACTACGCTTCGAGTTCCAAAATGTAATTAATTTACATATATTTTCCAACTACATTTTTGTAGATACGTATTAATTAATGCCAAAATTTGAATATGAAAATATTTAAGAAAAGGATGATAAACACACAGGCAACCAGCCCAATGAAACAGTTGCGCTGCCTCTTGTAAATATTTGGCAAATATTTTTTGTAACCTGTAACTCAGGTGTCTTCCTAAATACTTTATTAATAACATTTGCATCTCTTTGGCTATACGACCTTAATGCCGAACAATAACCATCCAATTATTTTGCCTTTATCAGGAAAAGTTGAACATAAAATTTAACATATAAGGAAAATTTCTAGTTATACTTGCCCGTTATTAAGGGTGCTATTCTCATGTTTATTAGGGTACAAAATAGGAACTAGATTTTTAGAAGCTGCTTGCCTTACTATTCTTCATTCAAATTCATATTAATTAATAAGTAAGAACAATTGAAATTGAGGAACAACCTAACAACATAAACAGGGAGTATGGTTTTAGACTCAGTAAAGCTTTAGCTTATCCTCTAAGGACTCCTAAACATCATCGATCTCGCGATCACGCTCCACTGGATCCATCTTTGCCCAGCGGTGACAGCCAACCAGAACACCCTCGTGCTGCCCGACTGGCTCAAAGAGGTTTAAATACCTCCGCTTCCCGGATTTGAATGCATTGTTCTATTCACTCTGAAGATGCAAACTGCAATGTCTTAACGAAACGTTAGTTTTTATGTGTTCACAAACAGCTAACAGGTATAAGCCGATTAAGTATTATTGTCCTGGCAAACAAAATACATTAAGATCAAATCCTTGTCCGCCCCAAGGTTTAAATCATCTAAGCACACGGCCCTATTTAGGCAGGCAGGGCCTACGAACAAATATTGCTCAAACTTCTAGAGCAAATGCTGGGTGTAGGCCCAAATGACGACGCGGTCTAAGCCAAAAGTAAATTGTAATATTGGCAGTTCGAGAAACCGCTAAAGCCTCAAATAATAAACAATATTTTTATTATTCTTCATTTAATGAACGAAGAATACAATTTTTAATATTTTTAACAGGTTCTGTTACAGTGATTTATTGTCACCTCAAAATACGTGATAGGGAGGGAAAGGATAATAAAACGTATTGCAATTATTACTAACACTGTTTTGAGTTCTAATTAGCGTTAACAACGAGTTCTGAAAAATCAAACATTAGCGTTCTCTTATAGCAAATCGACAAACATTTCTATAATTTTTGCTTTACAATTCATGTGCATAAGTCTGCTACGGTTGGAATAATTAGTTGGAAAATGCAATTCTATTATAAGTAATTTGAGAATTTCAAACCCGATACCTTTATACGTATAGGCAGTCTTATGTGAATGTATCTCCTATTACTATGTTACATGTTTTTCAGTTAGGTTATACCGATTTTCATTGTCCATAAACACATTTCAACCATAATAACTGTTACAATTGTGATAGATCAAGACGAGACTGTAAGATGCAAGAATGACTAACAAGATGACTCATTGCTTCCTATTATAGTGATGTAATCGAGTGTCTTCAGGGAATATAAACTCGATTGCAGTCACTGACCGTTGTTTCAAATGATAATAAAATGCAAATTGGGCAAACAGAAGACGTATATGATTTATTAACTATAAATTGTGGATAAGTAGAACGTAAAAATGGGAAGTCATTAGTAGATTATAACAGTCTTTGTAATTTCAGCTAGGCAGTCGAAAATTTAATAAATGAATTTTACGAAGATTGAAGTGCTTTCTAGTCGGCGTTTAAACAGCTATTTATTAGCTTATTAGCCTTAACTATCAATTGCCACTTGAAATACTTGCAATAAGTAGACCTCCTACTCAAAAATTCTTTTATATGCAGATTTGGCGCCGGCTTTGTACATGCCAAGAATAATCAACAACATAATTGAATTTTAATAAATTTCGTATTAACTTCTCATCGTTTGCTAATCTACGATATCCATATTGGGACAATAATCATGCGCAATTTCGCTTGTAGAATAATAAAGGTGACCTTATTTCGTCGTTGTACCCACCTTATTTCATTTATTGTTTAAATTACTAGATCTCGACTTCGATAAAGACTTTAGTTTGGCAACCTAATTAATCAGGACAAATGGTAAATTTTTGGAAGTTGTCAATTAAATAATATACCAGAATTTCTCGAAAATTAAAGGGCGATCAGCCATAAAACAGAAATGAAAAGTTGAAAACAAATAGTGCGAAATCTTAGATACACACCTAATCTAAGTCTCTAAATAGTAATAGGAGGGTTGCCTTTTATATTTCTGGATTGGGTAACCCTAGTGCTGCCAGCTGGCAACTGACGTCTCTATCGTAAAGTTTGACATTTTTGACGGTATACGTACTCAGAACGTTTTGACATACGAGCGCTATTTATTTATTTTGTGTTGTTTACAGTAACTTGAAAAAGTCATATCAGCCAACATCATGAACATTTTCGTGCGATTATTTTTTATAACTTTCGACATGGATTAACTCAACAACAGTGCACCGATGAACTTAATTCGATTTTTGGCGATAAAGCACCTTCAAGAATCAGTGTTTATCGATGGTTTACCGAATTCAATCGTGGCCCTAGTTCGCTCAACGACGAATTTCGTGAAGGTCGTCCAAAATCGGTTGTTGTTCCGAAAAACATTGATGCGGTGCTTGAACTGATACTGCAAGACCGCCATGTGGCTTATCGTGAGATTGAGGTATCCTTGCACATTAGTGCAACCAGCATACATTCAATATTGCATGAACATTTGGCCGCAAAAAGATTTGTTCGCGTTGGATCCCACATAATTTGACAATCGCTCAAAACAAGCTCGTGTCAATTGGTCGCAAAAAATGCTCAACAAATTAGATCGCGGTGCTTCAAAACATGTATATGACATCGTGACAGGTGACGAATCGTGGATTTACGCGTATGAGTCCGAAAGTAAACAGCAGTCGACTGTATAGGTCTTCCAAGGCGAACCAAATCCAACAAAAGTCGTTCGTGCTCGAAGCACTTCGAAGCAAATGGTCGCCTGTTTTTTCGGAAAAACTGGACATGTCTCAATCGTACAATTGGTGCAACGTAGAACGGTCAATTCTGAATGGTACACAACCATTTATTTGCCACAAGTCTTCTGAGAAATAAGGAAAACCACCCGCCCAAGACGGATCATTCTCCACCAGGACAATGCGAGGTCTCACGCATCGGCTCGAATAAGTGGCTTTTTAAGCTCTCAAAACGTCGATTTGATTAGTCATCCGCCGTATCGTCCTGATTTGGCACCCAATGACTTTTTTATTCCCGAACATCAAATATAAATTGCGAGGCCAACGTTTTTCGACACCTGAAGAGGCGGTTGATGCGTTCAGAATGCATGTTTTGGAGATACCTCAATCGGAGTGGAAGAAGTGCTTCAAAAATTGGTTCACACGCATGCAAAAGTGTATTAATCTTCATGGAGCATATTTTGAAAAACAGTAAAGCCATTTTCGATGATAAATATTTGTTTTTGTTCTCTAATCCCGAAATATAGCAGGCAACCCTCGTAGTAGTAGTAGATTTGGGGGGAGGGCTGAGATGGCCAGCAAATAGGCCTTTATTGGCCCTTTTTACTAACCCTTGGTGTCCAACCTCTGTCGTATCCCCTATCCTACTCTTCTCCCATACCCAACTTTCCTGACTCTGATGAATACCAGGATATCTGTCTAAGCGAGGGAGTTCACCCCTGTTTTGTGAAACGTCCCTGCCCCGAAGACTTGATGCCTCATGAATACTTAAATTCTCCTAGAAAGTGGAAGGCAGTTGCCTCATGCATTCCACATACCTGGCCTGTAGGGTCCTTCCCAACACCCAAAAGATTTACGTGTCTTCTAAGTCGCCAGTGTCCTGTAAAGACTCCTATCAGTAGGTTTAGAGTCGGTAGGCTTTTCCCCAGTGACCCCAGTAGCCAGGCCGACTTGGGTTTTTCGGGCCCGGTTATAAGGAGTTTTGTATGTCTGTAGTCAATGACCCTTCAGTTTCCCGTATGCCAATTCTGTTAGGGATGCGGTGACCTGCTACGTTCTTCTCTAAACCAGGTGTCTCCGGCGTCCAGCTAGACAAGTTCGTCTGCTTTCTCGTTGCCAGCGAACCCGAAATGCACCGGTACCCAAAGCGGTTCTACTTCCTTCAGCCCTGCAAGTTCTTGTAAAGCGTCTACACATTCCTGAACGAAAGGTAACTTCGTTCTGGGCGAACAAACAACTTTGAGGGCTCTTTGGCTGTCGGAACTATTGTAAACCGCCCGTTTCACTCCCAGTTTGACTTTTTTCTTGAACTCCCTGATTCTCTAGGGAAATATCGGCTCCCGTGGACTCTCTGTAATCTAGGAGTGAACCGTACGTATAGCAGATCAGAGAGCCCTGTGGTAGGTTTATCTTCTTCCGTTCCCACTACTTGTTTGGGTTTGCGAATGTGTATTTCCTTTCCTTTCCAAGCTTTGTCAGTCCGTCGCTTCTGTCACCCTGGAAGTAAAAAAGAGGGAATTCCTCATCCACTATCTTGACAATATCTGCGTGACCTGCAACCATTCCCTTGCTGTGCCAGCTGTGGTGTCCGGTGTGCTGCTTTGTGCGATGCGCCGCCATGGCGTCCTTCTTTAGCTAGGTGGGAAGAGGTGACAACCCTAGCAGGACCTATAGTGCAGCCGTTTTTCTACATAGTCAGGTTGCCATCTATGACAAAAACCAATTTTGTACTGTAGTTTTGAGGTCGTATTCAAGAAAATGGGTGGGATGTTCTTAAAAATGCTTAAGATGGAGGAAGAGGTGATAGCCGCTCGGGCCTAAGTTGGGACTGTATGGAGAATGGTTAAAAATTTCCCGATTCAATTGCTTAGTGGTTTGCACAGTGCGAGCCGCCACTTGCGGTCGGACGTTATCTGGCAGAAGCACGACTCCGGAGGTCAGCAATCCTCGTCTTTTGTTCTGAATCTTAACTTTCTGAAGGTCTCACATTCATTGTCGTACCACGCTCCAGGAAAGCATGCTATCTTTCCTGTCCCAAAAATCGGAGCTTGGACTTTTTGGCTTTGGGTGAACTCGCATGCTTTAACTGCATTGATTGATGCTGGATTTCCACATTTGTGTACGACGTCTAAAACTCATCGCAAGTCACAGTACGATTCAAGTACTCATCGTCATCAGTTTCGTACAGATGCAGGAAGTTCAATGCAGACGCCATTAGCTGTCTTTTGCAAACATGCGTCAACATCTTTGGCACCCATTTCGCACACAGTCTGTGGTGGTGTAGCCTATTCATGACTATTTCACACACTACCTAACGTGATCTTCACAAATTTTCTTGTTCACTTTTTGCTCATCGTGCACGTTTATTCGGCCATCTGTGAAATTCCTACACCAGTATCTGACCTTTCTTCCATTCATGATGTCTGGGCCATAAACCTCGCATATTTGATAATAAATTTCGACACCGTTTTCGTTTTTTGCATGGAGAAATCGAATACCAGTGCCCACTTTACATTTGGTGGGATTTTCAATCGTAGTATTTATTTTAGTTTATTATACAACTAAATGCAATGGCGGAAACACGCTAAGTGACATGTGGCTAGCTTATCAACCACTGAAGCACCCCCATAATGCACCAAATTGAGTACGCTCCTTATTCGGCGGGAATATTCAAACGGCCCTTAGTTTCCGAATAAACCCCGTACTTAAGAATTTGGGAATTCCTTTATAATCAACTTTCAAGTTCGTTTCAGAAATTTAACTCAGCATAAACTCTCGTTGAGATCACATTGGCTGATTTCTTGCTTGCGATGGTTTGATTCCTCTTCATTTTATTACAGTTGTGGCCTCCTGATCCCTGCCCTTTCTCGGGTTACACCAGCGGTAATTGCACGGTTTATTTATTGTTTCACGACAAATCCGTTATTGTCACTCAGACCCCGAGATCTTCCCAACTTAGATTGCTACGACTTTCTCGTGATTTTGTTAACTCTAGAATTGAATTGTCTGCACGAAATATTTCGGAATTAAATGAACTGTTTTGATTTCTCCTCAAGCTCAAGTTTGCACATTCAATTACGTTTTATATAGTTAACATAATTTTTTGTGTGTAGATAATGTGAAAGTTAATGATTTATCGAACAACTCAATCATATAATTATTCCTGCTTTCTCGATGATTTCCTATCGATAACTAAATTTTTGAGTATAATTTTCTTCCTAAAAATGGGGCTCTTAAATAAATACTACGGTTGTAGTTTCTCATTATGTTTGTTGTCCTTCCAATTATTTCCGTTAGCAAATGGAATTGCCAACCACAGAGATGGATTTCAAAGTGTGTAAATAGAAGTTTTGTAAGCAGGAAGTACAAAAAATTGAACAGTAAACCGTTTGGATGGATGCTGGAGGTTCAGTCTTAAGAAAACAGGCATGATATGTGACACATGTTTGCTCTTTTCAACACTAATTACCATTTTTTTACAACCAGTTTGAACACTTCAGCTTGAGCTTTGCCAGACGAATAAGTTAGAATCCGTTTACAAGAATAGACTGCCCCATGAATACAAACGAGATTTGCTTTTTTAATGTTGACTTTCGAAATTTTAATATAGCTCCCTTCCTCACTGGGAGTTGTAAAGGTTTTTTCTTTTAGATATTGTTAAAATTTTGTTCCTAAAATTTGGATGGTTTATTTTGGGAAAAGCTTTTATTTTCTATCGTAATAAGAGAATAGCCTTGTATCAACTGAATGATTTTTCACTAGTTTTTGCTTTTTTACCAGTGCATACTTATTTCGGCCTTGATTTTGTTTAATATAGAATTTAAATAGTTTCCAGTATATAGAATATCAAACTTCGTAATTCCATCTAAAATACTTTACTTAATAGGTACAGGGTGATTTACAGGAGAGTGCAAGCCTGGCATTCCAAAAATAGGCAACCCAAAATACATATCACAAAATATTACGATCTCTAAGTTTTTACTAACGGTATTGTGAATGATAGATTCCTGTTCCTGATATGTTTAACAGGTTATTGCTTAATTAATAAATTGTTATACTTAATATTTTATGTAGTACCTTGTTATATGTATTTTAGGATACATATTTAACGTGTGGCGGGCTCACCCTCTCACGATTCAACCTATATAGTGATCATCAGATTTATGTCCAAACTCATAATGGGAAAATTTAAGTAAAATAAATGAAACACCTTGTCGTCTGCCCCACGAAATAAATATGTCAAATTAAAGAAATTGGTAAGCACTTTCACAGCAAATCTCGCTGCATCCTCAAACCCAAAACAAAAGTTCAATCTAAATCAGGAATAAACACATGTAAAAGTAGTTGAGGGCAATAATTAATACATTACCTCGTGAAACAGTAAAAACTAAATGTAATGTATTAATTATTGCCCTCAGCTGCTTTTACATGTGTTTATTCTTGATTTAAATTGCAATTTTGTTTTGGGTCAGAGGATGCAGCGAGATTTGCTGTGAAAGGGCTTACCAATTTCTTTAATTTGAAATATATATTTCGTTGGGCAGACAAGGTGTTTCATTTATTTTACTTTATAGTGATATTGTATAAAAAAAAGTATATATTCCACACATCCCCAACCTTAATGCCAGTACATGAAGTTCAATTAGTTTTCATATATTAACCCCTACCAGACTTGGTATTAACACAAGTAAGGCTTCTTAAAACGTACCTTACTGTGAAGTCACACTTGTTTTGATATTTTTTTTTGAGGCTCTACACCCAGTGAATGGGTTTGGCTTGCAAGGCGGAAGGTTAGAGCTCCGGTATCCTTGCTCTCACACCCGATTATGGCGTGCCATTAATGACACGTGGTGATGTGGTGAGCATCACACATCAGACAACCGCATTATTACCCCTCGCTTATTCGAAGGCAGGCAATTATTTAAAGCGACTGGGTAGGCCGCCCGCCAGGCATCGAGTCGGGGGTTTGAACTCCCGACCTTCCACACTAGAGCTCAGTGCTCTAACCTCTGAGCGCATTATTTTGATATTTTGGCGTTCATAATAGTATATTAAAGAACTAGTTTCATAAGACCTTTTCTTAACGCACGAGTCCAAGCTTGAAAAACGAGACGCGAAGCGTCGAGTTTTTCAACGGACGAGTGCGACAAGTGGTCTTATGAAACGTGTTCTTTATACTATTTTTTCTATTGAGGAAGTTTAAGAGTAGTTTAAATAAATTTATGTAGAAATTTTATATCAAATCGATTACTAGGGAGTTTTTATAAACACTTATGGCAGCACTGACAGGTGGCTGAAACTGACATTTCAAACTTTCAAATTCAAATCGAACTACCAACATCGTAAAAAAAAACAAACTAAAAACAGTACGATTATAGGCCTCCTTAACGTACTGTTTTTAAGCTAAAACAATGCGCTTAGAACGGCTTTATAAAACCGAAATAGAAAAATATTACTGTTTGCGACAATGCTTTTCAGACATACGTTTCAGATTCAGTATATTCATTGTTAATACTGCTTACTAATGCCACTATAAAGACTGCAAGGTTTTTAAGCAGAAAATAATAAAATGCCTTTTCATCGCTTTACAGAACACATAACTAGATTTTTTTTATTCCTATAATTACTCTCACAGAGAAATAGCAACAACAATTTACTCAGCAGAATGTACAATATTTGATTGCTTTATAAGAGGCGTAAATCTTAGAAATCAAATGTATGTACGTGAGATTACCTTTTCTTTACGGTTACCAGAAATTAGTAGACATATTTTCTGCGATTTCTTCTTGTTTACTGCAGAATGAATCATTACATTAGATTATGATTCGATTACTCCAGATTACCGTTGATTATTCGCTCAAGTAATTAGTTCTTCAATATTGTAGATCCTCCTTTTCAGCTTTTTAACAAAAAAGAAAGTAACAAGAAAAAGTTATAAATCATAAAATGATTGTTGTTTAGGAAGGTATCTAGGCAATGAGGCAAATATATTAAATAGAACCTTCTACTTAAAAAAATGAACATAAATATGTGAAAGCAAGAAACACAGTCACGTAAAAGCCAGTGTAAGATATTTAACAATTCTGATAATAATGTCCTGCGGTGTGCTTACTTAATTTATATAGTGGTTGGCATAAAAATAACTTTCCGCGTGTATTTATTGCTACTAATTTTTTACTTTCCCATACACACGCTATGTAGTGATAGGTTGACAATAATACATATAATTTTAAAATATTCCTGCAATTTGGAATACAAACTTACACTAAACTTCTCTTGAAAAGCTTGTAACAAAAAGCGATAGTGGTATATTGGCCAAAAACAACAAATCTTCAAACCTGAAGAGGGGTCCTGAAAGGGGACAAAACTTCAAAGGATTTTAAAAGTGTATGAAACCGTTTTCTAACGATTGTGAAAATCTGGTATGCGAATGTGACAAAATACCTCAGATCTAGAATATCCCTGATTGATTCCCGTACTTGCCTTTGATTTCCACGGTTGCTTTTCATTACCTTAAATTGCACCAAGATTAGCCTGAGATTTTCCTAAAACTATGATATATTACCGCCGTGAATTAGTACTCGGTTTTAGGATTAATGCACATTTTAACTATAAAATACAGGTTAGTCTATTTAAAATGGAAACTTCTCATAATTTGTGTGGGTGTTCGAAATTAAAAAAGCTGCACAAGTGCATGGTTTCAGTTTTTAATAAAACATTCTTACGAAATTTTAACACATATGTCCGTTTTGGACCGCTAGGAACCGAAAAAAAATGTTTTCTTATGTGTATTATCTGTATGAGATCGCCTTAAATTCCGAAATGGCTGGCCTAATTTAAATTTGAAATCTACAGGTTAATATAAATTCACTGGTAAAGCAAGTTTTCTGAAAAATGTGTGGATTTTTCTTGGTTCCAATTTTGAAACTACGATATGGTAGAGACCTCTAGTACAATTTTTTTGTAAAATAAAAATGTTCAGCATAGAAATGAAGGCTGCATCGAATTTTAAATATTTTGTTATTTTAATTTCTTGGTATATGAAAACCGCTAATCTAATTGAAATAAACTTTAAGATATTGAATATTCATTGGACTTTAGTTGTTGTCTTGGCGAAGGACTTATCAGCAGAAGTATTCCTCAGCCAAGTTACTATAGCCCAAGTTCCTACTGAAGATGGCAGCTTAGTTGCTGAAATACGTATTTAGTTGTTCTAAATATCTCGGTGGTAAGAGGTTTTCCAAAGTTTATATATATTCAATAGCCCTTGAACATTAGAACTGTGGTAACTACATAGAAATATTTGGGACTACAACACTACAATAATTTTGAATTATCCACAAATATTTTAGTATTTCATACTTATATTCATGTTTTAAAATCTCAAGAAAACGAGCAAATTTTTGAAAATTTCGAATTTAATGCCCTTTACCCAGAAACTGTGGATCCAATATTTTTCGTGCTCCCCACTAAAAAACGGTCCCGATCGTAATTAAATTTAAAATGTGTGTACAAAGAATTTAATGCGGAACTTGCTGTTTGGTAGCTTTTCCTTTTTGTAAAGGCCAATTGATACTACGAAAGCACAGTGTTGAAGGTGGTTCAAATGAAAATGCATAATATACTTCAAGATTAAAGTTCCGGAGTTACTGGAATATAACATTAGAGACAGCGATTATATTTTGGGAAAAAGTTAGAACCAGTTGTAGTTCTAATCTCAAGTTTTTCAATAATTTGAAAATTCCCTTTAGGCCTCTTATTGAACCCATACTTATTTTATTATCGTTTAGCTTTACGTCAGCCCGTTTCGTTTGAACTTCAAACGCACTTGGGTTCACTTTCATTACTTCTCCAAATATTACAGCCATTTTACGTAAAATTCTTTAAAAAATTAATTATATTAATATAAATAAGAACCTATTCTGCATCCTGTCGTCGGGCACAAACATCCCCTTGTGTCTTCCATAGTGGTCAATCTTCTTGGACGTCCTCTTTTACGGTGGCTTGGAGTTCATTTTGTTGATTTTCTCTGAATATTTGTTCTACGACACAATTAAACCAGGCCGGGGATAGTGGGTCTCCCTCTTCGTCAGGTTTTTCGTGGTTTTCCTGGGTCATTTAAATATATGCTGGGATGTATCATCCACACAATTCTATTGTCCATATTTTCTAGTCTTTCCCATCCTTACATTCCAATTACTGGCTGAAGAGGGTTTGGGGGTTCCGGTGCGGAATCCCACTGAACCCTATAGCGGCTCACCCCCCGTGTGGGGAACGAACGTACATTGACATTCCTTTCCTTTCCTGTCTGACGCCTTTCTTTATTTAAAATCTTCGGCTTTTTTTCCATTTTTATATGACCTGTCATATTTTCATATGCCTTTTTTTATCAGATTAATGTATTTTTTGCGCTTCTTGTTGATCTATAGCTATCCATAAGTAGGTATGTTCTATTGAGTCGAAAGCTTTTGAGAAGTCGATTAGTGCTATGAATAGGGGTAAATCGTATTCATAATGTTTCTGCACGATCTGATTTACTGTGTACAAGTGGTCTATTGTGGAAAATGAGGATCTGAAGCCAGCTTGCTCCTGGTGTTGGTGTTTGTCTAAAGTCTTTCGTATTCTGTCAAGGCGTAGTATTGCAAACACTTTGTACATGTTTGATATTAGACTTATGGGTCTGTAGTTGTATATTTTTTCAGTGTCTCCCTTTTTGTGTAGTAAAATAATTTCTGAAGTTGTCCATCGCTTTGATATATTTTGTGTTTCTGAGACTTTGTCGAGTATTTGTTGTAGTTGTTCTGTTGGATCTTCTACGCCATATTTTATCATCTTGTATGTTATTCTGTCTTCTACATATGATTTGTCATTTGTGAGTTTTTTTATTGCTCTTTTTAATTCTAATTTATGTATTTTGTATTCAGTATTTTCTGTTATCTCGCCCTCTTGTTGGCATGATGTGGAATACAGTTCTTGGTAATATTCCGTTGCGATTTGTATAATTTTTTCTCTATTGTGCTCTGATTGGTTTTTTAACCAAATTTACAGTTTTAATAATAATAATAGACTCAATTTCAGCAGGATTTATATGCTTCATACGTATTTCGACATTTGCATGTCATTTTCATATTTTAATATTGTAAACATGTATAGTTAACGCAACAGCATACTGAATCTTGATTTCGGACTTGGCTCTGATCTTCTAGTCCAAAATTTCCAATAGCGGGGAATTTATTAGCTCAATTTGCTCATTCATTAAAGGTGTGCTTGTTAAAGTGTGTTATAAAACTGCAATTATTGGTTCTAGCTGTAAAAGCCGTGGGGAACCGCTATTAATTATGCTGATATACAGGGTGCCCCACGACGTGAGGTCACTACTTCGTGTACGTAATCTTTAGACCAAATATAGTTAAGAATTCTAATAAAGCTATTCCCTAAAGTAAACCGCTTTCAAAATACAGATTGTTAAATAATTATTTATTAAATAATTACAATTTCAGAAAAGCCAATATTTATTTTTATTTTAGTTTCAATTCACTATAAAGATTGTTAGAAATGGCCATCATTGCTCTCGAGACACATTCTGGCTCTTCTTAAGAGAGATCTGGTTGCCCTACGTAACATATCATTGTTATTCTAATTAGTTCTGCTGCCTCAAAAATGCGTCTCCTAAGATCTTCAACAGCCTCTGATGGTGTTTGGTATACCATCTTTCATATGGCTCCACAAATAATAATCTATAAATTCTAAACAAGTTAAGTTCGAAGATCTTGGGGGCCAAGGGTACTGTTCTCGTCTACCAATTACACGTCCTTCAAACTGTTGAAACAAAAATTGTCTTACATGTAACACAAAGTGCGCAGAGGCACCATCGTGCTGATACCACATACCATGTCTGATGGCCAGAGGGACATCATCGAACAACCTTCCAAATGATCTTGTAGAAAATTTAAATATCTATCGGCGGTTAAATAGTTCACAAAAACGAATGGACCAATGAGCATGTTATCAATAATTCCTCGCCAGATATTCACTGAAAACCTATGTTGACAATTTGACACTGAGATTTCGTGTGGATTCTCCAACTCCCAAGAGTGGCTGTTCTTTCTGTTCAATAATCCATTCCTTGTAAACATTGCGTCATCCGCGAATAAAATTATATTACGTAGGTTCCGATTTTGAATCTAGCGGCAAAATTTCATACGACTAGCGAAATCTCTAGGTCAGAGGGCTTGAACAGGCTGGATATGAAATGGACATTAACCATGGCGTCTGAATGTTTTCCAAACTCGCATTTGTGGTACATTAACTTGTTCAAATATTCGACGAACAGAGGTGCTGGGATTATTATTAGTTTCTCGCAGTATGTTGGACATCATTCTCTAGTACTTGTTGTACTGGACACTCAGTCGACGGTTTCGGGAAAGTTCCGTGTTCACGTAGGTGGTTGTGCACTCGTTGGAAAACTGGTCGGTCTGGTAGTCGCCGATTTGGAAATCTCAACCCATATTCTCGAGTCATGTCATTTATGCCGGCCTCGGTGGTCTAGTGGTTAGCGCATTTGCCTTTACATCCAAGGGTCGCGGGGTCCAACCTGGCCGAGGTCGGTAAGATTTTTCTAGCGGGGAAAAATCTGAAAATGCGCCTTCTGTCCGATAAGAAGTAAAGCCGTAGGTCCCGTGCCACTGCGATGTGTGACACGTTAAAAATCACTACTGGAATTGGAATTACCGCAGATAGGCAAAATTCTTAGTTAGGGTGTACAATAAGCCAATGATGGCTGCAGTGCTTAGAGATGCTTGGAAAACCGCGTCCTCGGCTCGCTCTTTCAAATCAACAATATAATTTATTGTTTCGGCTGCTTCAGTATTTAACTAAAACTTCTTTAATACTCGGTTTGGAGAAAATGACCACTCTTTAGTTTCGACTTGTTTTCACCTCTCCTACACGTAGGAGAAATAGTGACGTCATATCATGAGACGCCCTGTATAAACGTATCGGGTGCCGAATTCTCAAATTACTTATAATAGAATTGTAGTTCCCAACTAATTATTCCAATCGTGGCAAGCTTATAGACAGCAATTGTCTAGCAAAAAATTATAGAAGTTTTTGTCGATTTGCTATAAGAGAACGCCAATGTTTTATTTTTCAGAAACAGTGATTAACGCTAATTAGAACTCAAAACAGTGTTAGTAATTCTTGCAGTGCGTTTTATTATCCTTTTCCTGCTTATCACGTATTTTGAGGTGATAACAAGTCATTGTAATAGAATCTGTTAAAACTATTAATAATATTGTACGTACTTATCTACTAATTAATATTTATCTTAATTAAAAACATAGTAAGGCAAGCAACTGTTAAAAAGTTAATTCCTACTTTAGCTATTTTGTACCCTAATAAATATGATAATAGCACCCCAATAATGGGCAAGTACGAGGCGTGTTCAACTGAAACCCATCTTTTATCAAAACAAATGCAATAATTCAAATGACGGCACCTTAAGAATGGAAAAGAGGGGACTCTGGATGAGCCGCAACCAGGTGCACGGTGTACTGTATTAACAGAAAACAATATGTGTGGAAGGCCTTATTAGAGAAAATAGTCGAATTTCAATTTGAAAAATTTCAGAATTTGTTGGTGCAAGTGCAGGATTTGTCCACAGTATTGCTTGTAATCTGGGTTACAGCAAAGTTTGTTCGCAATAGATTCCTCGTCTCTTGTCTAATGAACAAAAATGCTTGCGAATAGACCTATCTCTGCAACACCTCACAGACTGCAGGCAAAATTGTGATGCATTTCTTCTGTCAACAGTGGCTTGTGACGAAACTTGGTGCCATTACTACGAGCCATCCAGTAATTATTTGTAATTAAATTGTTGAAGAAATTTTTTATAAAGCAAAGATGAGTTTCGATTGAAAATACCTCGTATAATTGGGATTTTCCTAAGATGTAAAATTTTATGTTCAACTTTTCCTGATAAAGGCAAAATAATTGGCTGGTTATTGTTCGGCATTAAGGTCGTAAGGCCAAAGAGATACAAATGTTATTAATGAAGTATTTAGGAAGACACCTGAATTAAAGGTTTTAGAATAAGTAGTGGTGATCTCACGTTATGGGACAACTAAAATAAAAATAAATATGTATTGGCTTTTCTGAAATTGTAATTATTTAATAAATAATAATTTAACACGCTGTATTTTGAAAACGGCTTACTTTAGGACATAGCTTTATTAGAATGTTTAACTACGAGGGCAATTCATTAAATCAATGATAATTAGATGGCGGTTCAATCGTAATTTTCAACATTTGGAAATTACTATCTTTAATTAGACAATGAAAAAATTTTCAGACAGATCTGTCAGATAGTTCAGTTTGTACAGGTGAATTTAAAAAAAATGGAAAAAAGTGAATTTCGTGTATTGAGAAAGAATATTACGCAAACCCGAAAATCGCTTAACAAACATTATGGGGATTCTTCACCATCGTTTGGAATGATTCAGAAATGGTTTGCTGAATTTCTTTGTGGTCGTACAAGTACTAATGATACAGAACATTCGGGCCGTCCAATTGACATCACCACACCAGAAATGGTGGATAAAATCCATGGCATGATATTAGATGATAGGAGAGTTAAAGTGCGTGAGATTGTTGAGGTTGTTGGCATTTCAATCGGGCAAGTATATAACATCTTGGTGAAATATATGGACATGCTAAACCTATCCGCGCGTTTGGTGCCGCGTTTGCTTACAATTGATCATAAACGTAATCGAATGACAACTTCAAAGGAATGTTTGGCGATGTTTAATCGTCATCGTGTCGAGCTTTTGCGTCGATTCGTAACTGTGGATGAAGCAAGGGTCCATCACCATACACCGGAGACCAAGGAGCAGTCGTAACAGTGGATTTGTCATGGTGAACCGGCTCCAAAGAAGGCCAAGGCGGTTTCATGGCGACAGTTTTTTGGCATGTACGCGGTGTAATCCTCATCGATTACCCTGAAAAGGGGAAAACGATAAACGGAAAGTATTATCCAGACTTATTGGACCGATTTCAAGACGATTTACGGAAAAAACGACCGCATTTGGCGAAGAAAAAAGTTCTTTTCCAACAAGACAATGCTCGTGTACATACGTGTGTAGTCGCCATGGCTAAATTCCACGAGTGACGATACGAATTGCTTCCGCATCCACCATATTCGCCAGATTTGGTCCCCAGCGATTATTTCCTGTTTCCGAATATGAAAAAATGACTTGGCGGAAAAATATATGGCTTAAACGACGACGTGATTGCTGCAACAAACACATATTTTGAAGAGTTGCCGTAGTTCTATTTTTTGGAAGGGATCGGGAAATTGGAAAAACGTTCGTGTATCGAGCTGAAAGGTGACTATGGTGAAAAATAAAATGAGTTTTGGTTAAAAAACCTTCTTTCATTTATCATGGACTGCCCTCGTATATTTGGTCTAAAAGTTACGTACATGAAGTAGTGACCTTACGGCCTAAGACATCCTGTAGAACCATTTATTGTGGTAGTAATATTTCAGAAAATTCTTGTATTAGCTGAAGTTTTTATGGATGAACAAATTATTTCTTTGGTATTTTGCTATAAAATGATCAGGGTAACGAATATTTACAACAGCATAGTTTTCCATGGCAAAACCTGCTTGTAAATCTTATATCAACACCATATTGTGTCTATTAGAAATGGGCGCAGCCTGCTTAAGGAATGGAGACTTAATCCGCTCCGTTTCTTACAAAAAATATGGCAAATAGAATTTTCAACAGGTTAAAAATTATACGTGTTTTCTTTGCTCAACAACGAATAATTTGAATATGGCAGTACCACAATAGCTAACTTAGAACCAAAAACTAGTTCGTACCACAAGATTAGGATTTTCTGAAATTGATATGTCCTTGTTGCTTGTTTATTGGTAACCATCTCGTCACACTACTATATTATTGAAAACATTTTTGTAAACAGAATCCTCACCAAACGTAGCTTCGTTTACCAACAACAAACGATTTGCATATGACATTCACATAAGAGCTAACCTGGAAAAAATCCAAATTGCACAAGAAGAGTAGAATTTTCTGGAACTGACACGTCCTTGTTCTTTACTTTTGTAAATCCACCAACATCGCTGCCTAATTGAATTAGACCTGGTCCGAGTTCCACACGGTCTGCGGTGCAGTTAAATATGCATCAATTTGCATTCTCTAGTTTTATTATTTTTGCCCAGCTCGAATGCCCGAGCGCGTCATATGACCGTTATGGCATTTTAATGAAATTCGCAAATTTTCCCCACGTCCCGCTTCGCTGCAGCTCGGGCCGTCCTTTGCTGCATGTCGTGACGGACGTGTTACGTTAATTATTCAACTGATAATGTGTGCTCGCTTTCAGTATGTAAATGATGCAAGCATCTTGATTCCAGCTAGTTGATATTTAGACTTGTGGGAGTGTGCGTACCTCGCGGTAATAAAGGACAGGAAGTTGTGCCGGGATTTTCATCATTTGGTTTATGTGCAGAATAATTGTAGTGTTGATTTAGTGTTGTAATAATAGTGTCAGTTGTTCGCACGTACTTAGGTTTTTCGGATGTTTAGTTTACGAAAATAGCAATTATACACTGAAGGTGAAATAGTTTAGAGGTTTTGTGTTTTAGATTTGATTATAATAATTAACTCGTGGCTGTGGTAATTAAATTTAAATGAAGTAATTTGAAAATTGTAATTTGTTTAAGTGCTGAAAACTTTGAAAGATCACTGTTGAGTTTAAGAAAACTCATTTTTTAATTTGAGCTAAGACATCTACAAAATATTTTAATTTTGTTGTCATATTTATATACAGGATATTTCAAATTTGAATGGTATTGTATTAATGGTAGTGATATAAAAACTTCATCAATTTTTTTGTACCAGAACTCAATTTAATATAAAAAAACCAAAAAAGGTTGTTGTTTTTAAATTAAGTCTCCCCTAGGAAATTGCTTCTGTATTCGCAGTTTTAAAAAGATCAATTAGCAAACATGTGCTAATTGAAGGCAAATATTTGCAGAAGGTTTATGTTGATTTTCCATTGTGTATTTTACACAATAGCTATATTTGGTAATATTTTTTTCGCACAAGTCAGTTCATTCGTATTCTTTAAATCCTGCGTAATTTGGCTTAGAAAAAACCAAATTGTGACTGGTAACATTTCCTTGGCGTATTTTACGTGCTTTAGTAATCGTGTTCCATTACACAACAAAAACAAAATCAAAGAGAAGTTTTTAAATAAGCGAACCTGTAATTAAAAATTACACGCTATTTAAAATATTAAAATGAAAGACGTTTAAAATATTAATTTAATTTGTTGCAGTGTTGGTTCGGCCTTAAATATCCATCAAATTGAATTTCTAAATCAGCACATTAGGTAATTGAAATTAATTGGAACTAATTGTTTAATTTCGTGCTGATTCTTAGTCATGACCGGTGTGTTGAAACGCTTTTGTTGTATATAATATAGGATAAATGTGTCCGGTTTACAACATAAACTGCTTTAAAATCACACACACGTGTGGTGTGCTTCAAGTTCATATGTTAACAGTGCACCCTGGCAGTGCGCAAAGTGTGTTTCTTGTGAAAACTGCTCGAGTTGGAAAATACTAATAGTTCGTCATGTATTACAATAACTTTCTGCATCCACCTGTGCTAAAGAAATTCAACGAGCATGGCAGGCAGAGGATAGTTTCTTATATGGATAAATCTGACTGTCATCTTCATAACCACCATGAAACAAAGTAAGATGTGCAAATGTTACGTTAATAAAATAGTTTGCTAGAATTAGAAAAATAGACTTGGTACAGAGAGGATCTTTGGAGGGAAATTAGCTCTTTAGAAACTCTTAATTAGATTAGACTGATTAAGAAATTTATAATTAACTCAAGTTGAAGGTAATTATGAATTTCTTAATCAGGTAATGAGAGTTTGTAGACAATTCCTTAGACGCTGATTTTAGAATTACATGTCTATCGCCCTGTATTTTGGTTTGCTTTGGTAATTTATATTTTTAAATCCATACAGTAGACGCTCAGATAAGCGAATGCAGTAGCTTCCGTTATACCGAAGCTAGATTGACTTATACCTATCTTTTGTTAGTTATGAACAATTTTCAAAACAAAAGACACAATATAAATACAGTAACGCACGTGTGTATTCCAAATAGTGAAACTGCTAATGTATTTAACTTGTATTAGACCCAAATTTCCAAAGCAATATGTGATTTCGTTAGAAAAAAATATTTTTCTACTCCACCAATAATTATAATGTACCTACATTCAGATGTGCATGTTAGTAATATTTCTTCGAAAATTTAAATTTATGGAATTTCGCACAGATGCTTTCCACCCATATCTGAGACTTCTATCATCTTTATCTGTTTTCAGTTGGCAGAGATTTTTCCTAAAATAAAATAACAAATTTAGATAAATATCCCGTATTTGTTGCTACAAATATTTTAACGATAAAGCACTGGAAGAGAGCAAATATAAATTTTCGATGCTCACCATTGGCATCTGGGAAACGGTAACAGATACGAGGTCGGTAAATTGGAAAAAAGTTGCGCTTCTTTACGGCGACTGCGAATCTGAGAAGAAATCCTGGAAATTTTGATTCGTTCTTCATTTATCACCAAAAACTGAAAAATTATTTTAGAAATAAATTCTCTTCCCTACCATTGACGTTATTTCAATCAAACTTGGTAACTTTATGTTTCTGGTCACTGTGGACTGAATGACATTAACAGAAATTTACTAGGCCTTAGTAGAGCTTCTTTATCGTGTTCTATAATTGTCAAGATGATCACTGATCCGATGAAGAAAAGCGTGGCTATGTACGATGTCTACATTCAGAACAATAGAAATTCTGTGTTAGCCTCTGAAAATTATGCAAATTTGTATCCAGAGAGACAGCTCTACCCCACCGAACAATGTTTGCAAGGATTTCAAGAAATTTGGCTGTGCCAGGCTTAGAAAACTGCGAGGGCCGTATAGAAAAGGAATTATTGCTAATGTAGTGAATGTGCTGGCTGAATTAGCGATTGATCCAGAAAACTCCAGCCGAAGAATTTCTCAAGAGTGTGATATGTGAGGAAAATCATCAAAAAATATAAGGACCATGATTAAACTCTCCATCCAGGTGATGGTAATAAAAAATTGGACTTTTGTTATTGGTTTCGTGAAAAACGGTAGCAAGATCCACATTTTTCCAGAAAAGCCCTACGGACTGACTGATGAGTCTTTATTTACAAATTCGGGAATGTTTAACAAGATCTTCATCACTATGCAACAGAGAATCGCTGTTTAATAAGAGAGATTAGGCCGTAAGTTCGATATTCTTTGAACCTATGGACTGGCCTTTCAGATAATGCGGTTCTGTATCCAGTTTTTAGCGATAAGCATTTAGATAGACCTGAATATTTGCATTTTTGCAAACAAATTTAGAAGATGTGCTAAACGAATTGCCATTAGTAACCCTTCAAAAGCGTACAAGACACCAACAAGACGGCGCTGGTCCTCACAACGCCCGCATTGTTCGAGATTATTTAGATGCGTTTTCAAAATTCTTGGCTTAACACGTTTGACCCGGTTGATTGGCCTCCACGATCGCCATGCTTAACGCTTATGGATTACTTTCTGTGGAGCAATGTAAAAGACCCTGTATATGCATCCCCGACGGAAAATATCGGACATCTCCATTCCGACATAGATTATCCAAAAAGGTAGTGGACGAAAGGAATTTGAGGACTAACCTCTGCATCATAACTAAAGGCGCACCCTTTAAACAATTTAACTAATCATAGTGTTCTTGAATTTGTCATCTTGTTATCGTTAGACCAATAAAAAAAAATTCCAGTTTATAAAGTTTTTTGAAACAAAATGGTTATGCTGGTTACCAATTTGAAAAGGTAATTTTTTGTCTATCTAATGGTTTTATAATCCAATATGACGGCTAGAAAATATAAAAAAGTTGACTATCGCAGCTTGAAATCTAAAAGGCCTAAAATTTGTATCAAGGCCATTCAACTGACAGTTACCAAAAACATAAAAATACCAAGTTTAATTGAAATACCGACAATGGCAGGGAAAATAATAATTTATTTCTACAATCACAATTTTCAGTTTTTTCGTGATAAATCAAGAACGAATCAAAATATTCAGGATTTCTATTCAGATTCTTAATCGCCATAAAAAAGCGCCACTTTTCTCTAATATAACCGACCCCGTATCTCTTACCGTTTTCGAGATGCCAAGGGTGAGCAGCCCCGTATACAAGGTGGTTATTTTTTCATTTCACATTTTGTTGATTTCCAATTAACTAAAAAATTTAAAAGTTACTCTTAAGTATCTACGCCAGAATGTTGTCAGAATTTAATGAGCTTTTCAAATATCCCAAAAATGCAGGATTTTTTAAAAAAGTAAACTTCAAATTGCTGCCCTTTTGTTTATCAAGTAACAAGATTTTGCCGTAGAGGGTTGGAAAGAGGGCATAAAGTTATTTAAGATTAGTTTTTGAATTTTTTAATTGTTCTACTCTGATGGTATTAATGAAATGTATATACAGAATGATCGCGCTAACAGAATACGTTGTAAACTCAATTATTTCAATTCACATAAGATATTCCGGGTATAAGTGTTTTCCAAATAAGTGTTTGGATTTACATTGTTTATTATATTGTATTTCCTGCATACAGCTGAAACACCAACGAGTAGGTAAAATATTTTAGCATTTCTAACTAGTGTTGCTCAAAACATATACTTATACCTCTATTCAAAATTAATCTACAAATATCTGTTCAAAAATTGATAAATCAGCATCAGGTAAATCTCTAAAGTTGTTTTGGATTGAATGTTTGAATTTATAGCTGCATTTACTTCTTTAATACCAACACGATAAAGAATTTACTACTGCACTTTCAATAATTCTGAATTGAAAACAGTTTTTCTAAAATTAGAAATGTTGAAATGTATAGAATTAAATTACCTCGAATCCATTTAAAAAAAATGGCATATCGCAAAGAGTTAAGATTTAAAGCACAAACACAACAAATGATTTATATAAAAAGTAAAAAAGCATCTTAAATACACCATACTTAATAGGGATCTATGTATATCTGTATATATATTTGCTTACTTTATAGGGGATAAAGAAATTTTAATTTTTTAATATTTTATAAGGAAGAAAACATAGATTTGTGTATCATAAAAGTGGTATTTGAAGTTTTAGTACAAAAATAATTTTTTGATTTTCAGCGGATATAACGAACTTATATTTGGAGTTTCAAAGGTATTCGTAATAACAAAATGTTCGTAGTAGTAGGCATTCGCTGTAATGGACAATTGGATTTCCAATATAGTGACCAAATAAAATTTTTCACTGAAGGTTCTATTCAATAAACAATCTAAATTTCGAGTTACTGAATAGTATATTTTAGCAGTTTAGTCGTCTCTAGTTGCAGGGATTGCTCCGATTTTTGACATAATTACGAATAGAAAATGTGATTGATATACGTGAATTTATGAAAAGTTTGCAAATATCCGATTTGAGCTATTAAA
>JABXWE010006488.1:0-55136 GCA_014611495.1 Limonius californicus | reverse complement strand
TACTTATTTAATATAAACACTGCATCAACATAACCTTCATACTCAAATAATTCACAACTATAGTGACGTTTGTTTCTGATTTTTAGTTGTCGGTATAGTTGGTTGCATACACAATAGGCGAAATTGACGCGTTTCTTTTAAAAGTATACATAGGCTATGTATACTAAAAAGAAAAATTCCCTGTATTGTCTAGTATGTAACAAGAAAAGCACCCATTGGTGCTATAAATAATAATAAAAACATAAATAAATACCACCGTTTTATACAATTCAGTAAATGTTCAAAATTGACTCCACACATTTTCTAAAACGTTTTTAAAACGGATCTTCGGACTTGAACAAGCGTGTTAAGTGTTATTGATGTACGTGCCTCGATTATTCTATTTTGTAAATCATGCCCACGTAGTATACGACTTAGGCATACTATTTCTTTGATTGTTCTTTAACGAAAAAATCAAGTAGAGTAATATTGCAACTTCTTGATGGCCATGGACGCACAACTCCTCTTCCAATCCAGTTTCCTCCAAATACATTATTTAAGGAATTCCTAACAATTTAACTGTAATGAGCAGGGCAGCCATCATGTTGAACCAAAGTTTTGCCGTGCATAAAGTTGTACATCTTTTAACAACCCAGGTACATATTTCATAGTAAATTCAATTGAAGTTGTCGTCGTTATCCACTATGTCACACCAAACATTTACAGTAAAGCTTTTTTATTTTTATTCTCTTCATTGGTGAGAATTTTTCCCCCATCACAAAACAATACAGTCTAAAAAAGTCTAAACAAAACTGTAATCTTCTGTGAGTAATTTTCATGTAGTATGTGCACCAAAGTAAGGTGACAGGGATGAAATGCATTTCATTTCAGAATGCTTGTAACTGTAGTCCTAATAACACCCACATATGTACTTAGACCTCTTTGACTTACATGGGGATTTTCATTTACTGCCTCTAACACTGCTAGTTCGTTTTTCATGCTCGTTTTGTTCTGGGCCTACACTTTCTGAAATTAACAAATTTGTTGTATAAATACGCTGCAAGGAGTCAATATTTTTTGAGGCGGTGGTCGTTTGATTGGATAGCGCCTGATATATAATTTACGGGCTGCAACCGCATTTTCGCGACACTCCCCAAAAATAAGCAATACATCTGTTTCCTCATTATTTGCAAACATCTTAGTTAAAATTTAACTAACTGACAGGTCGGCATAGTATTGTCATACGTAGTCAATATTGAATAATTTTATTTCATTTCATTGCATAATTGTGGTCCTCGTTTGTACCGTTGCGCAGTGTCGAGGCAAAACTAAGCTAGTTTGTGCTATGCACAGCAGGGCCCGACTCTGCGGGTTACCGTGTTGGTGCGAAACCGTGCTTGGCTTGCCTGGTGTGTGGACATTTTTATTTACTTTTTCTGAAAATGTTAAAGACATTTTTAGGGTAATGCCTTAGTACAGAGGGATAGTTCACTTAAAACGAAATTGAAATAAATAAACAAATCGAGGAGCAACATGGCAGACAAATGCAAGTACTGGTCAAACAGTATTCAAAGTTAAGCAACGGCCCCGCACAGTCATCACTTGAATGGATGACCGAAAATTTACGCTAACACACTGCTATGCTGGTACCTCGGAGAGTACCTGAAACCGCCAGTCTCCTTGGATTAGTGTGCCACTGCACAACCATCTTAAACAGAGTTGAAAGAGGCAGCAGGACACGGAAATGCTTTTGGGTGTCCCTGCAATAATTTCTCATATGCAATTGAATTAATTTAACACTCAGTCAATTTATTTTGATTCTGTCATTTATTTTCTACTATCTTTTCAGGAATCGTAACTATTGTCAGTCTACATAAATAATGGAAATCCAACCCAATCCAAACGAAAAAACATCATCGAAACCCAAGAAAAATTCACCGTTGCCATCGCCAATAAAACGCGCTCAAACCACAAGTTCAACACCCGTAAAATCAACCTCGAAGGTTCTGATAATAACACCCGAACAAATCGCCAAATTAGGTCTTACACAGCAAATAAACAAAGTGGTACAGTCTCAAGTACATGTAAATCTTCCTGGTTCACCCTCGAAATCAGGAACAGATGAGAGTCCTCGAAAGAAAAACGTTAGAGTTTCAAAACTTACTATAATTAATCCAAAACCAAGTGAAGATGGCTGCATTAACCGAGATGAACTAAAGAGTAAGCAAACAAGAGCACCAGATACTTTGGGCAAAAGCGAAGTGGCAACCGGAATGAAAAATAAGCTTTCAAACCTCTTAAACGCCCGCTCTGCTTCCCAAATCTCAGCGTCTGTTTCAAATAGCAGTAACATTCAAAATGTAAAGGATAAAATAAATTCAGAGTCTTTAGGAACAAAACGAAAACGAGAGGGCGTAGATACATCGTTAACAAAACTTACTAAAACCGCAGATGATGATGTTATTTTTGTAGATACTCCAACGGAAGAAAAAATACCCAAAGAACATTTAACAAACCTTATAAAGGAAGAGCCAACACACCAAAATGTATCTGTAATTGTAAAAAATGAAAACAGTGACGTACTCACGGTAAAATCTGAAAGTTTGAGTGATGAAGATGGCAATAAGTCACAAATTACAATGCCTGCAACCAATGAGATTAAAATTCGACGATCGAAAATAAAAATGGTTCCAAATGTTTCCAATGCTAAGAATACATCTCTAGAATCAAATTCTACTAGTTCCTTACTTATGAAAGGTAATAAAAGTATTCAAGCACAACAACCAAAAGAAGAAGCAAAGGAAGATAAGCTACAGCCATGTGAAGATGTAAAACACAAGATACTTGTTTTAAGTAACGAACAAATTTCTTTGCCTCAAACTTACATAGCAAGTTTAAAATCGCGTCCACCTGAGAAGAGTTGTATATCACATTCAGCTCCAATTTTTATTTATAAGTCACCCATATCTGATAATTCTAATATTGATGTAAAACCAATGATTAATCTTATAAAGGAAGAAATTGATAAAGAAACAGAAATACATTCCATAAAACAGCATTCTAAACCATCTACAAGTATTGAAAATGCCTTGGTGAAACCAAATCTTTGCAACATAGACAATTTCTCTAAATCAGCACCATGTCGCTATGATGAGAAGCAACCCATAGCAAACATAAAAAATCTAGAGACGCTTTTTGTAGATAAAGATTCAATTCTAATGATAAATGATTCACAACTTTGTGATGTTATTAGTGACAGTGAAAATGAGATTACAACCAACTCAAATAATTCGTCATGTACTGATGCTAACCATATCGAACATTTACCAAAAATAAAGTCAAGTGATAAATCTATTTTACCGATTATTGATCTTACTGAAAGCGCAGAAGTGGATGAGTTGAAGAAAAGTGTTTCCGAAAAAAAAGAGCCACGGGCAGGAAGTACTCAAAACTTTCCCATAATGAAGTCTGCAGTTATTCTAAATTTTGCTGCGAAAATAAAGAACAAAATTGACATTACAAGTAACATTGAGAAAGATCAAAAAATTAATATTTCAAAGAAAATATACGGTAGAAATAGTGATTTACATAACAGTGTTGCCCAAAAGCATGTTTTACAAGATGGTGTTAAATCCTTAACCACGGAAAAAGTACATAAGCAGGATTTAAATCCTGAACCTAAATGTGACATATCATCCCATTCAGGAAAAATCGAAGTTTCTAATAATGCTGGAACACCATCAATTCAGAAAACGTATACCAGGAAAATTAATTTGCCTGCTAATCTATCACCAAAGCAGCAATTACAAGATGACGTTAAATCCGCAACCACACAAGAAGTAAATAAACAGAATATAAGTCCTGAACCTAAATGTGATGTATCCTTTCCAGAAAATATGGAAGATTCTAATAATACTGGGGTATCAATTCAGAAAACTTACAGTAGAAAAATTAATGTTGCTGCTAATATGGCAGCAAAACCGCTTTTACGAGATAATGTTAAATCCTCAACCATGGAAGAAGAAGATAAAGGTAATACGAGTACTGAACTCAAATGTGAAGTATCTCATAAAGGAAAAAAAGACGTTTCTAATAATGCTGGAGCATCAATTCAAAAAACGTATACTAGGAAAGTTAATTTGGTTGCTAATCCAGAACCAAAGCAGCAAGATAATATAACTTCAATCACAGAAAAAGTAAAGAATCGTGACATAAATCCAGAATCTAAATCTAAAATTCCGCAACTAGGAAAAATAGAAATTCCTGTAATTACTTCAGTCAAGGAAGGAGCAACTAGGGATATAAATACTGAACCTGCATCTGAAATGCCGCATTCAGGAAAAATGAAGGTTTCTAGTAATACTGAATCGATTAAAAAAACATATACCAGGAAACTTAATTTGACTGCCAATGCTGCATCAAATCAACCTTTAGGCGACAGTTTGGAATCCTCGACGAAAGCAGAAGTAGAAAATCAGGATATAAACCCAGAACCCAAAACTGAAATTCCGCATCTAGAAAAAATTGAAAATAATATTGGAGCATCAGTTGGGAAAACTTATACTAGAAAAATTAATTTGGCCGCCAATCTTGCACGCACTGAATCCTCGTGCAAAGAAGAAAAAAAACAAGGTGTAAATTATATCCCCAAATCAGAAATTCCGCATCCAATAAAAATGGAAGTTTCTATTAATACTGCAATATCATCTCACAAAACTTACAGTAGAAAAAATAAAATGTCTGCTGATCTTGCAATAAATGAAAAATCAAAATCTGGGGCTACAAATTCAAAACTTGAACCCGAAATGCCACATTCATTAAATACAGAAGCTCCTGTTGATAAAACTAGTGTATTAGTACACCAGTCTTCTAGAAGAAAAAGTAATTTATCAACTAGTGATGAAGAGAATGTTGATTCAGAAGAAAAACCCAAAAATCAAGATTTGATTCAAAAATCTAAACCAGAATCATCTCCTTCCTTAAAAATCAAAGATTCCATTAAAACCGAAGTATCAACAATAGGTAGTATTGGCACAAATAATGCCATACATCAAAATGAAGCGGCTAATTCAAGCACACAAGAAACGAATGAAACTATTAAACCTACCCCGAAGAAACGAGGGCGTAAGAAGAAGTCGGAAATGATTAAAGCAGAAGTAATTGAAGTTCCAATTAATTTACCTGAGCCTGAAATAGAAACAAGCAGAAGAGGGCGAAAAAGGAAGGTGGTCAACTATTTTGCCTTAGCAGAAGGCCAAGAGTTTGATGAAGTGGATTCTACAGTTGCAGTGAAGAAACCAAGAAGAAACACTTCATCATTTTCTGAAAATATAAACGAAAAGGATGGAATTGTGGAAATTGATACGATAATTTCGTGCAGTTCCAAGGATAATACAATCAATTGCACTTACTCTGCTCAAGAAATATCTTCACTACCAAAAGAAGCTCCCAAACGTAAGAGAGGCCGACCTCCTCGTGTGAAAGTTGTTGAAGCTGTTCAGGAGAAGGTAGATCAAGTAACTGGAAATATTCAAGCTGATGCAGCAACCACAAATGAAGTAATTCCAAGTAGTACAGAAAAAGTAAGGGAAATTAGTCCAACTAATGTGGAAAAAATAAATGAACTTCCTTTAGAAAACTTAAATAAAACTGAAGAAACTGGTTCTGTAGAGAAAACAGATGATACAAGTTCCAATGATGCAGGAAAAATAAACAAAGAGAACACAAATCAATCAAGTTCTCACGAAACGCCTAAAAATAAAGAGCCCACAGGTAAAATCCAACCTGGTACTACCAAAAGGAAAAGAGGTAGACCATGGGGAAAGGCAAGTTATGCCTCAAACATGATTAATGCTATTTTTCAACAAATCAATACTCCTACACAATTGGACACAGATGAGCCACTAAACGAAACTACCACGGAAAATACAGCATTGGCAGAAGGTTCCAAAATTGAATCAGTTTTTATTAAAATGGAAGTTGATGGTCATACTAGTATTGCAAAACAACCACATGAAGAACCAAGGTAAGCTGTTAAAAAATATCAACATTTTTAGTAATTATTTATTTAGTAAAGTAATTAATATATACAACCTGTCCCATCGGTGTGTAGACGGGAGACAGCTTCTCACTCAGGCAACATAGTAAGATTTTGTTTTTGCTAGATAATAGGTACACCCTTTTAGTAAAAGTTTTATGCTTTAACCTTTCGACATACCAATATTGCAGAATCGTTAACAAAATAACATGACGGCATAGTGTGCCCTGTGAGAGGACACAATATTTTAGTATACAAATTTACCATTCTGCGAGCGTTTATCCGATACAAACTCAGTATCGTAAAAAAGCTTATAATAATCTCCATCCATCAAGAACAAAATATACAGGATGATGCATTTAACATAAAATAAGTTTTTTATACTTTTTATACTTAGTACTTTTTTTCTGTCTAATATCAATATCTTGAATGGGTTGGCCACTACAAGCATCTGAAGATGACCACTTTTTGTCAATTAACTCCCTCTAACGGGAGAACGGTTGAATATAGCCTGATATAACTTATATCAATTTGATCAGCACTGAAAGGCATTTAAAAAATACCATAATGTATCAGGTGTTCCATTTTAGAAAACATGTTTAGCGCAACACTCTGTATGTGAACACCTTGTATAAACAAAAATAATTTGAAAATACGCAAAAAGGGGTGTACCTATTGTCTAGCGTAAACAGAATCTTATTATGTTGCCTGAATAACGAGCTATCCTCCATCCATGCACTGATGGGACAAGCTGTATTTAATAAAATCATTTTATCCACTTCTATTACTTTATACATACATTATTCAACTACCTTTGTGCAAGTAATATGCACCTACTTAGCGTGAGCTATATCGCATTACTCAACACTGTGTAACCATTCACAAAATAGAATTTTCATTACTTCACAACTTCATAACCAATTACAAACGTGCAATTAAAACATATACAATCCATCGAGTGACAATGGAAAATAATACACTCATCAAAATTATATCTGTGATAACTTTTGAAATGTCACAATACTAATTCACAATTTCTATGAAAATTTAAAATTTAAATAGTGAAAATCCAATATACTATTCGTGGATAAAGTATAGTATTCAACTCGCCGTAATCGCAATATCTCACTTGGATGATTACAGCACTCGCCTGCGGCTCGTGCTGCAAACTACATCTACGTGAGTTATTGCCTACATTAGCCCTCACTGAATAATACACCATTATAATAAAACATGTTGGCAGGTTTTTGTTTCACATTCGGTCTTTTCACAACCTATCTGTTTTACACATCTAACGTGGAAATGTATGCATTTGAAACTTTCAGTACTGGGACAACAAAGACGAAGAAAAAGAAGCGAGGTAGAAAGCCAAAATGCCACCTTAATTTTGAAAATCAACCATCAATCACAGCGAGCGATGGCCCATCTGTAACTTGTGCTGTTTGCAATGCCCAACTAGCAAAATCCTCTTGGGGAGCTCATAAATTACGATTTCATAATAATTTAGCCTGGAAAGTTGGAGATCCCCCATTAGTAAGTTCAATTTTTTTACTTTGCTTTATGTTACATTATTGTTCAATTAGGTTACTACAACACTAATTGTTTCCATTCCCTTAATTTAATGTGTCAACGTAAATAAAAGTTGTCGTATTTTTGATCGTCCATTTGTAAAAATTAAGTCAAAAAAATTAATACCTAAAATTTGACGAATAAAGTGACGTACATTGCCTTAGTCAATCAAAGTAGCGTTATTTGTTCGTGTATTAAACTGTATAAATCTAAAATCTTCGCTGTTATAGATTAACCATAGGTCACAAAATAAATAATTCCAACAAAACAACGGCATTCCTAAACGTAAACCCAAAAATATACAACATGTACATACATGTAAATTCCCAAACTTAATATAGTGTTCCCAGTGAACTAGTATTCAAGAAAGTATCGAGTACAAAGTAAATATTCCCTCATCTAACAAGTAGAGTATTGAAAACTCTGGGCTGTGTGCTTCATTATCATCAGCGTCAAGGGTTAAACCTTTTGGTTTGTTCCGGTCTCACAGATTAGAGCTGGTCTCTCCAGCGTTTTTTAGGTCGTTCAACGTTTCTTCTTCCACATGTGGGTTGGTAATGGAGTAGTTGTTTCGGTATGCGGGAGTTGTCCATTCTATTGAGATGATCATGCCAATTGGTTCTGTACTGGTTTATTTTTTCGTTTAGATTAAAAATATTTAATTCTTGTCTAATATCCTCATTACGTTTATGGTCCAGTAAAGTATAGCCAGCCGTATGTCGTAAGAATCTCATTTCAGCTACTTCGATTCTTCTTGCTTGGCTTTTAGTAATCTTCCAATTTTCGCATCCGTATAGTAAAACGGGAATGGCCATTACCTTATAAAACTTAAGGCGCGTTTCTCTCCTTGTGTTTCCTAGATATCTTTTTATTGTTCCGCACATGTAGTTGAATTTCGCTATTTTGCTATTAATATCACTTTGTTCTTCATATGTAATGTTGTATCCTAAATAGCTGAAAAGCTGTGTGCTTGGTGTATGTAAATATTAATCATTACTCGCCGTTTATTTAACGCGACCCTAATAGCCTAATTATAAATTGTAGAATAGATTTTGTGCCGACCCCGTTGGCCCAGTGAATTCTAATAATAAATTAGGAGACAAAACGTTGAGACAGTATATTAGGAGCACACAGCTCAATATTTAATTGGGTACACGTAGCATCAAAACTGAACATACCGCTATAATAATTAATTATTGACCACACAGCTTTAATATTTAATTAAGTACACATACAACCATTTCAAGCACACAGCTCTAATAACAAAAAAAAAACAATTGTGGAAATAAATTAGAAGTGCAAAACTCAGTTATAAACTTAGGCACCTTCAAGATCGTTAAGCAGACATCTCTAATATTTAATTAAGTACACACAGAATCACTTGTGAGCACACAGCTTTAATAATAAATTAACAACTGGCAAGTCTGACAATAAATTAGGACCACACATCTTAATATTTAATTGGGTACACGCAGCACCGTTAGTGCATATACACATAATAAACTACTGAGCACACTGCTGTATTGTTTCATTAGGTTACGCAGTGAACCATTACTGAAAACCCTGATGTAATATTTAATTAAGTACACACAAACCATTTTTCAACACACAGCTCTAATAATATAGGCAACACAATTTTAAAAATAAATTAGGAGCCCACGTCTCAGCTAATAACTGAGATTCCTTCAAGACCACTGAGCACACAGTTCTAATATTCAATTAAATACACACAAAACAACTGCCGAGCACACAGTTTTAATAATAAATTAAGAACAAACCACTCTGACAGTAAATTAAATTTCAATATTTAATTACGTACATGCAACATCATTACTGAATATATAGCTATACTAGTAAATTACTAAGCACATTGCTTTAATATATAATTATGTACACACTGAACCATCACTGAAAACGCGGCGTTAATGTTTAATTGAGTACACACAGAAGCATCTTTGAGCATACCGCTGTAACATTAAAAAAAATACAATTCTCATAATAAATTTGAAGTACACGATTCAGTTAATATCTTAAATACCTTCAAGACTTCTGAGGATACAGCTGTAATAGTTAATTGAATACAAACAGAACAACTCATAAGCACACGACTTTGACAGTAAATTAAGACTATAAATTTCAATATTTTATTTGCTACATGCAGCACCATTAGTGAATATACAGCTACAATAGTAAATTACTAAGCACACTGCTTTAATATATAATTATGCACACACTGAATCATCACTGAAAACGCGGCGTTAATGTTTAATTAAGTACACACAGAAGCATTTTTGAGCATACAGCTGTAACATTAAAAAAACACAGTTCTCACAATAAATTAGGAGCACACGATTCAGTTAATAACTTAAATAGCTTCAAGACCGCTGAGGATACAGCTGTAATTGTTAATTAAATACACACAGAACGACTCAGGAGCACACGGCTTTAATAGTAAGTTAAGAAGAAACAACTCTGACAGTAAATTAAGACCATACATTTCAATATTTAATTTGCTACATGCAACACCATTAGTGAATATACAGCTACAATAGTTAATTACTAAGCACACTGCTTTAATATATAATTATGCACACACTGAACCATCACTGAAAACGCGGCGTTAATGTTTAATTAAGTACACACAGAAGCTTTTTGAGCATACAGCTGTAACATTAAAAAAACACAATTCTCACAATAAATTCGGAGCACACGATTCAGTTAATAACTTAAATACTTTCAAGACCGTTGATTATACAACTGTATTCGTTAATTAAATACACACAGGACCACTCCTAAACACAGCTTTAATAATAAATCAAGAACAGACAATTCTGGCAATAAATTAGAAGCACACAACCTTAATAATAAATTATGGACACACAGCACTTTACCCTTGCTCTTTGTTGATTTTCAATCTTCTCAATTGGTTTTTAATCTTCTCAATTGGTTTTCAATCTTCGCAATTGGTTTGCTGCATTTTACCTGTTACAAAGGAACAAAAAAGTTAAAAATGCGATAACTCTTATGATTATGTCTTAACTTACATGATGAAAAAAAATAATGAAAATGCCTATTGTTGAACGTTCATTGGATTTCATTTTAGGACCTGAACGACCAGAAACTAGTAGTGAATATCCTCACAGATATTTACAAACGCCGAAAGCCTTTGTTCTGCGAAAAATGCGGGGAATCGAAAAAATCAGTTCTTGGTTACCTCTCTCACAAATCTATGTGCCAGAGATCAACAGAAGAACTCTCAGCTTTGCGTGTTAAATGTGAGTTTTGCGATAGAACTGTATTGCCGGTCAGTATGACTGCACATTTAAAATTTTGTAAAGGAAGTAGTAGCCTAAACTCTACTTATTATGAAGAAAACGCTAATTCAGCAAATAATGAAGATTCTCTATTGCATGGGAAGAGAAAAGCGGCCACAAAGTAAATAGCTCAGTATAGAAAACTTTTGTGAGTATTAATGATTTTATGGCGTTTTAGAGCCCATAATTTAATAAAATCTCTCAAGGAAGATGGTGGGGTAGAAACGATCTCACGCAAAGGAAATGTAAGTAGCCTATAATTACTTGTATCTGCAATTAGAATGATTCATTCTAGACGCGCCGGTGGTACCTGAATTTCGATTTTCGTCCAACTTATTTTGGAAGCCAACACTTTCGAACTGAAATTACTAAAAATGGCATAGTTAAGTGCCGCTTTGAAGACTGCCAGTTTAAAACTACAGATGAGGTTGAAATTTCCAATCACCTTTCTATGTGTGACAAGAAACCTACAGAGGTATTGCAAATTACAACTTCTAAAATCTTAATTCTCCTTTTGTATTTTAGGGTTACACATGCAAATTTTGTATTACAACATTCAAAACAGAAGCTGACATCTTAGAGCACATACAAACAACACACAGAAGGGCATCTAAGCTCGATGAAACAGCAACATATGAAGAAAACAGCGAAGCAGAAAATTTAGATGAAGAAATTGATTATTATGATGAAGAAGATAAAACATATAATAAAAATAAAGCGATTTCTGCCAAACCTAATTGTGAGTATTAAAAAGAAAGTGGATGAGTGATCTGTGATATCAAAAACAAATAACTGGTGAACTTTAAGTACTGCTAATGTTTATTATTACTTTGTGACATAATGAGATTGCAGAGCTACATTTAATTAAATTTATCTTTGTGAAACTGTATTTATGTGTTAACAGAAACGAATGCTTTAATGGTTGTGATACAGGGTGTTTCAGACATTGTTACATGAAGTTATAGCCTCTGCAATTGACTGAAAATTCCGAATTTAACTCCCGGTTATTCAAAAATGAGCAATTTAATTACCATAAACTTTTAAGGAATTTATTAGGTTTTAATTAATTGTATAGTGCTAATACTATACACCAGGGCTGTCCAACTGCAAGAGCCGCTTTAAAAAAAAATATGGTTTGGAGGGCGGCATTATAAAATACTTCATATGCAACTTTATCAGGGAGTTTTAATAGGTATGGTATACAAAGAAAAAACGCGTTTGTATTATTATTGTAATTTATTCAAAAAATATCAAATTACAAAAAATTAGTGGGAAATTTGAGGATGTTGGTTTTCACTAACTAATGCATCAATATTAACTTTAATATTTGTTGTTGATAAACGAAGCAACCGAGTAAGTGACTTATCAGAGAGGGAACATCTATATTTTGACTTTATAAATTTCATGTTGGAAAAGCTGCTTTCGCAAAGATATGTGCTTCCCAGCATTGAGCCCAGTGTAAGCCCTAAGTTTCGCAAGTTGGGGTATCGTTCTTCTGGCAGCAACTTGAAAAAGTCCAATGCAGTTTCAGTTCCTCCTTGGTAAAAAGGATCTGATTGCAAATCACACATTTCCAGTTGAATGTCTGCTCTGCTTACATTCTTAACTGAAATTGTAAGGGGCTGAGTAAAAACTGAAAACTCTCTTTCGATTTTTTTAAAGTCGCTAAATCGATTTTCGAATTCTTCTGCAATTGTGTCCATGTATTTTATGTGAGGTAAATTTGAAACTTCCTCAAAATCCTTCATTTCTTCAAAATGCTCTTTACAACTTGGAAAAAATGAAAAATCATTTATTTCTAATGAAGACTTGAAGAGCTTAATTTTATTCCTAAATCCATTTATGTGTCCAAATAAGTTGGCAATATTCTGCTGTTTTCCTTGTAGCTTCAAATTCAATTCGTTAAGGTGAGATGTAAAGTCTGTTAAAAAAGCAAGGTCTGCTAAAAATTGTGCATCTACCATTTGATTTTCCAGTTCCGTAGTGTTGGATTTGACTTCATCTTTAAGGAAAATAGGAATCTCCTTGCGTAGAGCGAAGAATCGTTGCAAACAGTTTCCGGCGCTTAACCAACGAATATCGGTGTGAAGTAACAAGTTCCCATATGTAGCCTCTACTTCGGCTAAAAAATCACGAAACTTTCTGTGAGTCAAAGCATGATTACCCCCTCTAATAATATTAATTATTTTAACAATCACTTTCATGACATTCATTTGACGTAAGGATTTTCCACATAGGGCCTCTTGGTGAACAATACAGTGTATCACAGGACAGTTGATGTTGTTTTGTTTCAAGAGTCCTGCAAATCCAATTTCAGTTCCTATCATAGCTCTGGCTGCATCAGTGACAATACAGGAACATTTATCGAATCCTCTGTAGTCTGACACCACCTTATTTACAGCTTCAAAAATATCCGTACCCTTGGTTGTACCATGGAGAGGAATAAGATCAAGCATCTCCTCTGCTACACTGAAGTCGTTTTGAATAGTTCGGATAAAAATTACAAGCTGGCTAATGTCGGACAGATCAGTGCTTTCATCCAGGCATAGCAAAAAATATTTACATTTTTCAACATTGTCATGCAGTTTTTTGGATACATATTGATTAATATGGTCCACCCGTCGTGTAATTGTTTGATGCGACACTGAGACTGTTTCGAATTTTTCGGCAATTTTTGTTTCATTGAATTGTTTTGCCATTTTGATTGCACAGTTTTTAATAAGTACTCCATCACTAAAAGGTTTCTTCGCTTTGACAATTTCCAGTACTACTTCGTCAGAAGCGGCAATACTGCACTTGTTATCAGTGTCAGATTTTTTAAAAAATGTTGTTTTTTGGTTTAGTTTTTTCTTATAATCCGTAATGATAGCCTTTCTTGACTCCCCTGTATATTGCTGAAACGTTTTCTCGTGTAACGTAGTGTAATGTCTTTCATATTATATTCTTTGGGAACCGACAGTACTTGCATACAAACAATGCACTCAAGTTTATTATTGTTGTTTGTTATTAAATAGTCTGATTCCCAACGGTCATTATAAACTCGATGTTCGTTCGTTATTTTTCTTTTCTGCGAAGACATATTTCACCGAGTATTTCACTTAAAAAGGCTTTAGAATTGGTGCGTAATGCACACTAGAACAATTATTAACTAACTCTGCCCGTCCCGCTTGACTCAACCTTCTTATATACGTGGGCGTGGCTTCTCGAATATTCGAGGGTGATCGAGAAAGATCGGTCCGATTTCCAGTAACTTCGCTGCGACCTTCCATCCCCCGCCAGTGGCGTCACACGTGTTTGTATTTGTATTTTATCGTTAATGTAAGAATTTTGTATATTTCGTATTTGAGGGTAATTTATACTTTTTGCGGGCCGCGAAAAGTGATGTCGCGGGCCACATGCAGCCCGCGGGCTTCATGTTGGACAGCCCTGCTATACACCATCTGGTTGTTTTTCTTTTACAAAATATTCAAAAACGATGGGAGTTAGAAGTTATTATCTATATCTGAAGATGAGAGTTGGACATCTTAAACTCTTAATTTGTTTCCTAAATGGTAATTTTCTTAATATCTGACTTAAAAATTCTGATGAAAATATAGTATGCTAAAATTATAATCTGAAGTATAGAAAGCTGTGCAAAGTATTTTGTTAAATCTATTTACTTTTTTAAGTGAAAATTGAAAAAGTGAATTTTTAAGAGGTTTTCTATGCCAATTTGTATAGCAAGTGGTATAAATTTTTTATTTTAGTCTATAAAAATGGTATCTTAACTTTATAATGTACTGAAAAAATAATAATACATAAATTAAAAAGTGGGCTGATATGATTTCTGTTTTGTTGCATACCGTATGGTGACTTTGAATATGCTTCATAGAGAAAATAAATGTGTTTGTGGAATTCTTTAATTTTCAGCTCACCAAATAGAAAAATGCTCCAAACAAAGTGTATGCAGAAGGGACGTTAATTTTTTAGAGATTACATCAAATATTTGAATGAATTACCACCTGCATTCAAAGAGTAACCCAAACAATTATAAAATTATCTCCGCACTTGAGCAAGCGGTGTTGGTGTAATTTATCTGCAACATTCAATAATATTATGTATTTAGGGAATAATAACATAATTGGATTTACAAAAATTAAACACTTAACATAAAAAAAATAATTTAAAAAAAATAAGGCAGAAGGGAGGATTCGAACTCCCGAAGATCGCATTGCAAAGCGACTCCTTTATCTCTAAGCCACACTGACGGAAATCGCACATGGGATTTGGTTATATTACTACACTACATGTATATGTATTTTCTAAGTTTTTCAAAGTTATCATTTAATTTAGTAATATAAAAATAACAAAATAGATGTAATCCCTAGAAAATTAGCGTCCCTTCTGTGTACATCTTGTTTTGGGTACGTTTTTCAACTTCGGGAGTAGAAAATTGAAGAAGCGTATTGGAGCGTATTCAAAGTCAGCACACGGTATACATACATGGTTTCTCAGAGATTGAACTACAACAGTCAAAATGGCCAGAAGTCTGGGGTTCTAATTCTGGGTGGGACAAAAAATGTTTTTTTTTTTTAATATGCTCAAGTCGTTCTACCATCCAGTATTAATAGGATTATAGTTTTGAAAAACATTTAACACCAACCGTAACTCATAATTTAAATTTTCCAAAAATTGGATAACTTTTGAGGACAATTTTACACTAGGTTGGATTACTCCTTAGTACAAAATAAGTGATTATTAATACATTTATTAAAGTTTGTAATTAGTTTGTTGTTCATTTATTATTAGTATCATTATTACTGTTATATTAATTGGACTATAATTATTCTTTTGTATTATTTTTTTTTCTCATAACTAATCATTAAGTTTTAATGTTTAATTATATTACCCACAATAATGAATTAAATATTGATTTAGTGGACTTTTAAACTAGTATAGATTTTGTGTATTTTAATAATTTCAAACTTAAGTTTTACTGCTCCATAAAAATGATATGGGTAATTAAATATTTGATTGATACCCAAAAATATCGTAAAATTGCCTTTTAAACTGGAAATACGTCATCGTTGTTAGGGCAGCACTGCAATACATACTCTATGTCCTCAACCACATTCGAAATGGCGACTTACTCTTTGCGGAAACTTACTGAAAGCTTAGAAAATCCTGCATTTAGATAAATATTGTCCGAATAGAGTTCATATTCTTCATAATTGATTGGAATATTTACACGAGAAACTTTTCTAGATATGTCAAGAAATTAAAATCTGTATCGGCAATTGGAAGTTCATCAATAATATTGTATTTTTGGTATTTAAATTGTAAATTGGCACAATCATTATTTCAGTCTTAAGACAGTCTGCACTGGGTACAGGAAGCACACACCTAATAATCTGAATAGTAATTGTGAGCCACGGTTCTTTAACTAATACGGTTGCCTCGATCCTCGCCTGACTAATCACGGCCGAGCGGATTGTGTGACGTCAACCATAGACCGATTTTGGCAAGGAGCCGTTCTTCCGCACTATATAATTGCCGGACTCTTGCGTACAATTGAAATTTTTAACAAAATAAATCATAGAATTTGCAGATGTTACAAAAATGCTTCAAGTTTTATGATATAAAGAAGCGTAATTAAAATACTACGTAACTGACAGTGCTTTCAGAATTATAGAAAACAATAAATAAAACGTCAATTTCAGTACCTGGCAGATTTATTGCCTATTCAACTACAATAAATTTACAGACTTTTTTACTGGTCATTTACTATTTTATAACTCATTATTCTTAGTGCGCTAAACTAAAGAAATCCTCGACAATATTTTAATTATAAGTTCATAATAAAAAAAAACTCCATAGGCAAATTTTGAGTTATTAGCTATGCAACCAATAATAATAATTTCTAAAATATAAATTGCTCGGTCATGACACACATTATGACACCAGTTTTTCATTTTTTCCCCACTGTTGAATGGGTTGTGTTATTTGTTCTTTTCAAGCCATGTGCGACTTTATTTCTCGTATTCAAATATTTAATCCGTATAAAAGTTCTTTGCAAGAAATAAACTTTTATAACCCCCGCCGGTGTATTGGGCAATCTTTTGATGCCAATTTTTGTTAATTTATGTATAAATTTTTTCATTTTTTTTTAATGTACATCTTTATTAATTCTTAAAAATAGTTTGTCTAGCAGTTTAGCATTTTTGAGCCATTCCTCAGATGGCTGGATTAACCCTCCAAATGATAAATGGGAGATCCACTTCGGAATTGCATAGGGATGGTCATTTGTCAACTTAGGTAGGTAGGTTCCCAAATTTAGATATTTATTTTTAAATTTTTTGGCAACCCATCCTGCCAGGTACTCTAATCCATCATTTTCAGTGAAAGTTTGTAATTTTTGAGACGATGCAGATAAAGTTAAATTAGGATGTTCATCAGAGGACGTGGCTGAAGAGACACTAATGGAATCTATAGATTCGTCGTCTTCACTGCGTGTAAACTCATTTGGAATAGAGATAGTTTCGTTCAATACTTTGGTAACTAAGTATTCATCTCTTTCGCGTTCCGTAGTGTTTAAGTTTTTCTGCACGACTCCTGGATTTTTACCAAGAATAATCATTCTTCTTCTTCTTCTTTTTGATAGGCATTTAAGGCATTTATGCCTGTTTCATAACCAGTTGTTGGACTTATACGCTATCTCTCCATCTTCTTTGGGGTCTGCCAATACTTCTTCTTTCTTGGGGGGATTTATCTCTTGCCACTCTCACCATTCTATCTTGTTCCATTCTTGAAATATGTTTGTCCCATTCTGTTCTTCTGTGATCGACCCAGTCTATTATCGGTTTTATGTCGCATATTCTCCTTACTTCCTCGTTTCTTACTCTATCCCTTCTGTTTTTATTAATTATCTTTCTTAATGTTTTCATTTTGGTGACTTCCAGTAGCTTCTTCGTCTTCGCTGTTTCTGGTCTAGTTTCTGCCGTGTACGTCATTATAGGCCTTACTACGCTTTTATATATTCTTACTTTGGTTTCTTTTCGTAAGAATTGGTTTTACCATATTGTTCCGTTTAGACAGCCCGCTATTCTACTTGCTTTTGTTACTTGTTCCTGTACTTCGTTTAGGGTATTTCCTTGACTTGTTATTTCCACTCCTAGGTATTTTATTTTCATCACCTGTTCTATTATGTAGTCATTTAAAACTGGCTTACATCTTATTGGGTCTTTTGCTACCACCATTGTTTTGGTTTTATCTTTGGAGATTGCCATATTATATTTCTCACATGATCTGTTAAATTCGACTAGGAGCCTCTGTAAGTCATTTTCAGTTTCTGCAACTAAAACAGCGTCGTCCGCGTAACATATTATTTTCAATTGCCTGTCTCCCATTCTGTATCCCCTTTGATTTTCTAGACTTTCGATTATTTCGTCCATTATAATGTTGAAGAGTACTGGGCTCAGTGAGTCTCCCTGTCTTACGCCTTTCTCAACCGGGATTGGGTCACTTATTTCACAATTTGTTCTTACTCTTACACGATTCTGCTTGTATATATCTTTTATAACGTTGATGAGGTTGGCGGGTACTTGTCTTTTATATAATAATTCACATACGTTATGCAGCTGAATGCGATCGAAGGCCTTCTTGAGGTCTATAAAGCAGAGGAAGGCCGGTACATTAAATTCCAGTGCCTTTTCTACTACTTGTTTGATTATGAAAACTGCATCCGTACATGATCTGCCTCTTCGGAAGCCTTGTTGTTCTTCTGCCAGGGTAATATTATCATTTAGTCTATTAGATATTATTTTTGTAGTTAATTTTAACGTGGTGTTAAGCAGATTGATTCCCCTATAATTTTCCGGTTTCTTTTTATCGCCTTTTTTAAACAGTGTGATTAAGATATTTGTTTTCCAATCGTCTGGTGTTTTCTCTTCCCTAAATATTTTCTGAAGTAATTTGGTTAGTTGTTCTATTATTGCAGGACCTCCGTACTTTATTAACTCATTTGCTATTCCATCTTCTCCTGTAGATTTTCTATTTTTTAGTTTGTTAACCATTTCTTCAACTTCTTCTTTTGTTATTTCAATTTTTGTGTCATTTGCTATGTTTGGAAGGTTTGCTTCGATCTGTTCATTGTCATTTTTAAATAGTTCAGTAAAATATTGTACCCACTCTTCTCTATTAATTTTCGTTGTCTCTATTAGTTCCTTCGTTTCGATTCTCTGACTTCTTATCAATCTCCACATATGTTTTTGCAGGCCATAAAAGTCATGTTCCATGCTTTTAGAAAATGTTTCCCAGTAATCTCTTTTTATCCTCCTTATATTAGCGTTTGTTTCATTTCTTATGATTTTGTATTCTTCGTACGACTCCGGTGTTTGTTGTGATCTATATTTCATGTACGCTTTTCTCTTTGTTTGTGCCAGTTCTTTAACTTCGTCGCAGAACCAGGGTGTTTTGTGTTTTACGTCCTTCCTGTTTCGGTTTACCCTGACTGTGCCTAACGCCTCGGCGGCTGCTTCTGTCATGTTTTCTTTTAGTCTTATCCAACTTTCGTCAATGGTTTCGTCCTCGACAATTTCATTTTTAGATTTTTTGTGTTAGTCTGCTCTTGTATAGTTGCTTTATCGAGTCGTCGTATATCGAGTTAATGTTTAGTTTGGTTTCGTATATAGGTTGGCTTTTTGTTTTTGATTTTTTCACCTTTACCCTTAATTTACCTAGAACTAAACTATGGTCACTTCCTACGTCTGCGGAGTTTAGGCATTGTATATCTAGTATTTCGGATGGATGTATTATTCTATTTGTAATGATGTAATCGATTACTGATTTTTGTCCTCTTGTGTTTTGAAAGGTGTATTTATGCTGCTCTTTGTGGTCAAAAAAGGTATGGTTGCACAGAACTGTATCATTCTTTCTCCGTTGTCGTTCTTTGTAATTTCATTGTATCTTTGTTTCACCCCCATAATAACATCATCTCCAATTCGTGCATTGAAGTCACCCATAATTATGGTCGCTTCGTTCTGTGGTATTGACTCTATAGTCCTTTGCAGCTCACCATAAAATATCTCTTTATCTACTTCTGGTTTGGAATTTTCTGGGGCATATATAGATACTATATTTAATTTTTGGTGCCCAGTATTCATTTTAATGCTTAATATTCTTTCTGATATGTAGTTATATTCTTCTATGGCTTCTCTGAATTTTCTATGGATTAATATCCCGACCCCTTCTTTGGCTCTTGTGTTTTTATCAACCCCACTGTATATGAGATCGTAATTATTGTAAGATGTTGTTCCTTTTCCTTTTTTTTTGTTTCCGATAGCGTGCAGATACCTATGTTTTTGTCTTCAATTTCCAATAGTATTTCTTGATCACGTCCATTCCATGATCTTATATTCCATGTTCCAATTCGAACGGTGTTACTTCTCTTCCATATCTTCCATTTCAATTTCCTTTTTCTTGCGTTAGTCGTTTCCGGTTGATCCGTCCGATTCCGAGGCTCGTTTCTGGTACTTTGAGCAATAATAAACAAGAATTATGGGAAGAAATAAATGGGAACGTAGGAATACGTCAAGGCGTTAGTACTGAGCCCGCTGTTATTTAACCTCGTAATGAATAAGATCACTGAAAGAGTGAAATCAGTCGGAAACGGATATAGAACAAATAGGGGTGAAGTGAAGATACTGTGCTGCGCTAAGGATACCGCAATTTTCTCAGAAAGCGAGGATGTTCTGTATAGATTGATATACGCATTCCAATTGGACGCAGAAAAATACGACATGAAAATATCAGTCGAAAAAACAAAATGCATGGTTGTGGTGGTGGTGAATAATAAGATAATAGAACAAGTAAAAGGATTCAAGTACCCGGATGTTACGATGACTAGTGTGTGATCAGGTTAACAAAACCACGGCAGTAGCTCGCTTCTTAAGAGAGGTAGCATGGAGGAACGAGCACAAGAACATTGACTGTAAATCACGTGTATATGCGTACGGTCAATAATGACATATGGGCCCGAGACGATACCCGAAAATAGTAGATCTAAGAGAATCCTTATAACATCAGAAATTAAAGTTCTGAGAGATACAGCAGGAAAGACGTTAAAGTATAGCATAAGAAGCGATTCCATACGCCAAGAATGTAAGACAGAAGATGTCGTGAGATGAATCAGACAGAGAAGATGGGGGTGGAATGAACACTTAAATAGAATGGACATCAACAGGCTGGCACGCATAGTACGAGACTGAAAACCAGATGGACGAAGATCTAGAGGAAGATCACTAAAGCGCTGGAAAGAGAGCTGGCGATCAACACCACAGGAATAAAAAAATTAAGGAAATGTTGGATAAAACAAGCCTAAAGGCTTGTTCAATAAGAGATGAAAAAGAAGGAGAAGAATTTTTAAGTTGTGAACTTTTTATAAAATCAGTTTATCTCCGAAGCTGTGTATTTACGAATATATGTTTATTAAGACTTTTCTGTTGGTTTTTGGCTTAAGAATACCGTGGTGATGTATTATGCAATCATAGTGGAACACCTTCTACTATTCATACTAGAATATCCTCAATGTAAAACGATGTATGTGCTACAAAATTTGCAGAACGTGACGTTAAGCGGTGGAATGATTGGTCCAAAAATTGTGAGAGGATAAAATTGACAGTCTTATTCAACGAAAATCTATTAATTTCGTATTTGTTTATGACTCACAACTGAGTTTGATACAATCTTTTGCACAGTCAGTAAAATTAGAAATAGATGCCTCACATTAATAAATTACTGAAGAATGAATGGAGATATTGCAGCGTAAGACATTTAAATGCAACACCAATAGCATTTATAGTAACAAAACTACCCAAATAACAAAATGTAACGTCTTTTTAGTAATGAACCTGAAAATTACAACGAAGGTACGTTTAAAGTAGAAATTTAACAATATTATAATGAAAATCGTTATTGTCTCTTTTCACTTAACTTAAATTTATGAAACTCTAATACCGCGTGGCACCTCCTCTAGCAGTAATAACTGCTCTGCACCTCGGTGGCATACTCTTAGTGCAATTATCAATATGTTCTTGTGGAATTTGATGCCACAAACCGGCAATACATCCCTCAGCTGTTGCACAGTAGTAGGCCTTGATTTATGATCCCATGCATGCTCGATGGGGTTGAGGTTTGGAGATAGCGAAGGAAGACCTAGATGGTTTACCTCGAAGCATCTCTAAAATAACCCGAGGACGATGCCGCCTTGGTTTGTCGTCAAGAAAAGCAAAATATTCCCATCCATTAGCGTTGCGTTGGTTCAGAACATGGTTCATAATGATTTCTTGGGCATAACGTTGGCCCGTGAGTGTACCATTAAAGATATGTAGGGCAGTACGCCACCCTAAAGAAATCCAGCCCATACCATAAGACCACCACAATCAAAGGCAACGACTGGTTGGGTATACTGAGGTAAGGTACGATGTCCGGCACTACGATATACTGTTTGACGCCGGCTATCATTACTAAGATAATATCTGGACTCGTACGAAAACAGTATAACAGTGTCGCTTCTTGAAGTCTACGTCTTGACCATTCCACCCGGTGTCTTCGTTAAGTCACAGTTCTTGCAGGACATCTCAGGGGATGGTATGAGGTAAGTCGTACGTCAAACAATCGATTACTCACAGTTTGATGGGAGACTCGATTTCCTGTGGCATTCTGGAGCAGTTGCTGTAGATGTCGAGCAGTTGAAAAGGGATCCATTCTTGCATTAATTACCAGAAGTCGATTCTCACCAGGTGTTATGATGCGAAAAGGTCCACTTCCAGGCTTTATTGTAGTTATACCTGTTTCTCTAAAGCGCGAAAGGGCACGTGAAATTACGCTCTTGCGTAGTTCCTAACATATCAGCAATATCGATCTGGCGATCTCCTCTTTGGTGTATAGCAACGGCTAAATTTCGTTGTTCTATTGTTAAATAGTTTATCTACGTTGTTTTTTATTATTAAGAACACAAATGTAATACACGAATAAAAAGCAATGAAGAAAAAAGTTCTTAAGTAGACAGGACAGATTATTCAATTAAATACACAAACATGACTTGACACAAATACGGTAATAGGAGTAGTTTAATTTAGTGTATTTCAGATGTTTTACAGTATTATATATAACACAGCACTTCGGGCCTTCTATCTTTTGTCTTCTCTTTCCAGTTTGCGAGTCCAAAACTTTTAATATCTTCTTGTACATCACCCCGCCTGGATTTCTTGGGCCTGCCTCTTCTATTTTTTCCTTCCGCCTCTCTGCTTAGTGCTTTCTTTGTCCAATCGTCTATAATCATTCTTCCTATATGGCCTAGCCATCTCAATCTATTTTGTCTCACTACCGTTATTATACTAGGTTCTTTGTAGATTGCTCTTAGTTCCATGTTTGTCCTTCTTCTCCACGTTTCTTCTTCTTTTTTTCCTCCCAGTATTCTGCGTAGTACTTTTCTTTCTCATATTTCTAAACTTTTTTCATTTTCCTTTGTAAGTACCCACGTTTTACTCCCAAAGGTTACCACAGGTCAGATCGCCTTTCTGTACACTCTTAACTTCCGTGCTGTTTGTATATTCTTGTCTTTCAGTATATTGTTTAGAGCTCCTGCACATATCGATCCCATAGTTATTCTCCTCTTAATATCACTTCCTTGGTTACTGTTACCTTGGGGTAGCTCGGGCCGCTCGCATAACCTGATTTTTGGATATTCTTTACTTAATTCATTGGATATTCTTGTAACGACCAGATATTCAAATAAAACAGTATTTTGGTTGATATTCTTTATTTAAACATTTTTATTCAGAGAGCTGGTGAGCGACTGACTCTATCGGGCTTAGGCCTCGATATATAAAGCCAAAAGGCCGCATAAAACCTTTTTCCAATGGCAATGCAGTGGGTGGAGCCTGTTGTTAGAAGGCTTCGCGGAAGCGCGGAGCTCCCGCGAAGCTTCCGCGGCCGTGGCGGTAACAGTTACCTTCGCTTGGTATCTCTGACCCAAAGTATACCACACTGCTTACTATGTTGAACTTGTATCTTTTATCGTCATTATTTGCTTTACAGGTTAGATGTTGGTTTTCTTCCTGTTTTCTGTTCCCTAACACCATGTAATTTGATTTTTCTTCATTTATTAATAAGCCTGATCCTCTTGCTGATTCTTTTATTTTTTTGATTATTCTTTTGAGCTCTTCTTTAGTTCTTGCTAACACCACCAGGTCATCCGCCTATGCTAAAATTTGGTAGGGTCCATTAATTATATTATTTTCTAAACTTATGTTGCTTTCCCTCAGTACGTTTTCTAACACTATGTTAAAGATGGTTGTCGAGAGGTGATCTCCTTGCTTTAGTCCCGAATTACTCCTGAACTCACTGGATTGGTGTCCTTTGAATGTTATCGCATTTGTTGTTTTCTTTAGTGTCATTCGGACCAATTCTATTAGTTTTTCTGGGATGTTCAGATCTTTTAGTGCCTTGTATATTGCTTTCCTTTTTATTCTATTGTATGCTTGCCGGAAGTCAATGAAAAGAGTATGCTTTGGGATATTCTTTTAGCTGCATTTTTCTTGGCTTTGTTCCAGTATAAACGTTTGGTCTCTTACCGATTTTCCATTTCTAAAGCCTGCCTGGTATTTGCCGACTTTAAGGTCTGCTTTTTATTTCAGCCTTCGGTTTATCAGTTGTGAGAGAGTCTTGTATACCACGTTAAGCAAGGCTATTGGTCTGTAGTTATTGGCTATATTCTTATTACCTTTTTTGTAGATGGGGTAAATGAGCGCCTTCGCCCATTCTTCTGGCCTTTCTTTTCTTTTCCATACTTCTTTTATTAATTCATATTCTTTCTAATACCACCATATCTGCGCATTTGATCAGTTTTGCCTCTATCTTGGCTGTACCCGGAGTCTTGCCATTTTTTAAATTTATAATTTTTTCCATAAATTCTTCGAAGGTCGGTTTTAGTACTAGGTTTTCTTTTTGTTGACATTTTTGGTTTTGTTCTTCAGCATTCGTTTCCTTTTCTGTTAGTACTCTCGAGAAGTGCCGGCCGATATATCTACCATTTCATTTTCATTCATGCATAGTTTGCCTTTTCATTGCTAAGGCCTATAGTCTGGCTTTGGAAACCTTTCTTTTATTCTTCTATGTTTTTGTACATAGCTTTTATATTTTTGTTCTTGTATGCCTCTTCTATTTCTTCCATTTTTTCCTCTTCTGCCTTCTTCGTCTTTTCTTTACAAATATCGTGCGCTTTATTTCTTGCTGCACTGTACTTCTATTTTTATTCCGGGGATCCTTTTTCATAATTTCTATTCGTAACTTCTTCCTTTCCTCGATTGCTTTCTTGCATTCTATGTCAAACCAATCTTTTTGTTCTGTTTCCATTCTTGTTCCTAACTACCATGCACTTTTTGTTATTATTTCTTGCAATTGCTTCCATTCTTCTTCCGTTCTATTTGCTTGCTTTTGCTGGATAGCCATCTTTCTAGTATTTGTTTGATATTTCTGTCTTGTTTTGTCTACCTTTAGTGCTTCTGTATTCCATCTGGTTTCCTTTGATTTTGTTCTTTTGGTATTTTCTAACGTTTGTCTAATTTTTGCTATTACTAGCAGGTGGTCTGAAATTATATCAGCACCTCTGTATGTTCTTATGTTCACTATTTTTGAGGCATGTATTTTTTTAATTATCAGGAGGTCTATCTGTTTTTGCGTTTTTTTGTCTGGGCTAATCCCTAATCACCTTATGCACATCTTTTCTTTCTAGCATACTGCTTTTGATTATCATTTTCTTGGATGCTGCGAAGTCTATCATTTTCTGGCCGTTGTCGCTGGTTTCTTTTGTAAACTTTCCCTTCTTGTTATTTCTTTATTCCTATCTTCTCTGCCTATTTTTGCATTCACGTCTCCTATTATGACTTTTATGTCATATCTGGGAATCTTATCTAGCGTTTCCTCTAATTGTTCGTGAAATTCGTTTCTGTCTGCTTGTTTCGAAACCTCTGTTGGTGCGTGTACGTTTATTATAGTTACCCTTTTGTATTTGGTTTTCATCCTTAGTAGACTCATCCTTTCATTATTACTTCGTAGTTTATCACTTCTTTTTTCAATTTTCTTTTGATCAGAAAGCTCGTTCCTAACCTATTTGTCTTCCTCCTCCATTGCAACATATATAGTCTTCGAAGACGGATTGGGTTATTCCTTTTATATATGTTTTTCGTATAGCCAGTATGTCTATGTATTAAGTATTTACTAAAAATTTAAAGCTGTGTAATTAATGTTAATTCTGTAGTTTGTAGCCATACTATTTATGCAATCGGATCCCATGAGAGTTGAAATATATTTAATTCTACTAATCTTAATACTGGGGTAAACTCATTGATGGTGAAGTTAGAGTTTTAAAAAATATGAAAAACTTGTTCAGAGAAAAAAACACCGTGCATATATAATACCCACATGGAGGTTGCTAAAGCACGAGTGGAGTTTGAGATTGGTAATAAAATCTTCTAAAGTACAACACGATATTTATACAATTTCTTTGATTAGTTATTTAAAGCAAGTGTGTTTTAAATCGGTTTTCAACACAAGTATAGAAATAGTTACGCTAATTAAATTTCCTACTTTATACACCAAACCCAGAAGACCCGGGAGTGTCTCAAATTTATTCAACCCGGATGTTATTAACGGTCTTCTACCCGAATTTAATTTAGACTAATTTTATATTTTTAGTAGAAGCATAAACAGTGGATGCTGAAATCAACGAAATCACATAATATATTTCGTTTGTATGCGCCAACAGGTATTTTTTATAATACACAAATTATTAATTGTATAGCACGCGCTGGAACTGAGGCAATTAAGGGAACTGAACGAAAACAAATCCTACCGTCTTGAAATAAACGTTTATGTGGTTTAGTACATATTTATCGTGCTAAGACTACAAGTCAGCAAGTAGGTTAACATTATTAAAATAAACATTAACAACAGTAATGGAAGCGCGCGGTATTTCCCCTGTTACTTTTAAAACAAGCGCAAGGTAAAGCATCAACTGGCAAGGGCCCGATTGCGACTTAATTTTCAAATTTAATTAAGGGTGGGAGCAAAAAGCGCCCCATTCAGCTGCTTGTTCAAATAAAGTCGAAGTTACAAGTGCTACAGCTGGCATGTTATTAGGCAGGTCTTATAACAGTGCGTCGCAGAAAGAGGGAAAGTGATAGAAAGGCTTTAATCTGGCGAAGGGACTAAGCATTGGGGGATTAAATGATTTAAATGTTTACCACATTATGCTCTTGAACTTTCTTGAATTAGTCAGTGGTTCTAAGGCTCAATATCTCTTCCCGTTTCCCCACAGCCGCGTCAATTATTCTCCAAATAAAACTTTACATGCCCTAACTTTCGTGCAAAATCATTGGGAACCAAGCCTTTGTTTTCTGAGCAGGACGTTTGTCACAGAAGCGACTATCCATAAACTATTCTACGTTATAATATATGTGTAATTTTTACTATTGTTTGTATTTTATAAAAACTGTTTCGTATACACAAAGGAACTGCAACGAAAATTCTTATATATCCTTAAAATAACACAACCATTAGGAATTCTTCCGGAAACAGCTCTTTGAAATTTCTTGCGCGTATAGCAGCTGAGAGCAGTGCCTTGCATAAACACGGAAAGTAAAGTGAAAGCAGCAACATCGGTGGCATAAATCAGCCCTACCTTATTTATTCATAAGGGTTGGAGAGTGGAATAGTGAACAGCTGTTAACTACTTTAAACGGCTAATTAAATTTATACACTTGTTAGGTTTTATCCTAGAAGCAACGTTTTATATTAAGCATTTTCCTCGAAGTCGTTTTGTTTTACTTCCATGAATGATGTAATTAAATTAGAATGCCCCTCCCTATGTTTCAGAATTTATATAGCAGAAGATTTCCCTTGATGATGTACCACGTGCTAATACGATAGCGAATTGACGTGGAAACCACCATCCGAATAATAAGCTGGCATTCTGTTTTTTTTCGATCCTTATAGGAAATTTGAAATTCTCGAACATAAGAAGTAAGTAAAATATAAGTTCAGAACGTCTCAGTAACTGTATCAACATATGGAATTTTTACTTTTGTGCTATGTGGGAGAAGTGACCACACTGAGAAGTCTATTGTAGTGTTACAGATATCGATACGAAATGATTAAAACTCTTTAGATTTCGTGCTGAATATTTAAAGTTAGACAATCGTATTTAATGACCTTACCCTTTACAAGTTCTTTAGCTCCTCTGCGAATAACTATAGGTTGAGTATCTTCCCTCTTCCATGCTATACGAGGTGGTGGATGTCCCGTAGCTCTACACCATAGTGTTGCATTTTCACCTTCCAAAACGGATAGATCTCCGCTGGTGTCATCGTTTACGATATCAGGAGGAACTGAAAATAAAGAACAATAGTTAATAATTATTAATAACTTGAAAGAAAAAAATCAGTTTTAAGATTTTACCCGATGACTATAAAATGCCGGACACATTTTATGATATGGTATGGACGAAGGAATCTCAGAAAAAAATGTTACTGTAGGACTGAAAAATGATTAGTTTGGTAATACTGATGATACTAAAGAACAAGTTTATTATTTTGACATTGACTGCAACTAAAAGAACGACAATAAAGTAGCTACTATAATAAGTATTAATATATTTGTTTAAAGACGCAGTTGTTTAATACTGTATAATCAAAATTTCACCAAACCTATTAATTTACAGTTCCTCAAATAATACAGTAAAAGTTATTAAATAGTAAAACAATGACTAAAAATTTTACATAATAAACATTATTTAATTTAATATCTTACAGCGCATCGACAGCATGGTCATTAACCCCTAACAAAGCTACATTACACTATCGAGGAAGGTGCCTCAATGGTAGAGCGTTTGCCTTTCATTCGGGGGGTGTTGGGTTCAAACCCCCGGGACGTCTGTCCTGTCTCATGTTTCCGTGGTTTACCTGGGTCATACATGTAAATTCTGACATAGTATCATCCACAAAATTCCATTATCCAATTTTCCTGGTCTTTCCTATCCCTACATTCCCATTACTGGCTGAAGAGGGGCTTAGGGTTCCGACTGACCACTATAGCGGCCCGTCCCTTTTTAGATTACACTGAGGAGAGTTTGGTAACCTTCAAGTATTTCAATACATTACTATACTCGTCTTTAGCGAGGGCCTCAAGTAGTACGCTCGGGATTCGTAACGCGTTTCGAAACCTGATATAGATGCTGCATTCAGTTATGAGATGTTCTACTGAATTTACCACTTAACACGTTCGTCACGTTTCTGGTGCCGTTCTTTGGAAGAGATGGCTGTACATCATTTGAGTATGTCCAATTGGTATTCTTGAGATTATGACTTTATCATCTCTCGATAGTGTAGTTTTTAGTATTGGGTTGACGTCTGATTTGATGTTCCTATTTGTTATTAGATACGTTCAACCACTTTTCCTGCCATTACCGCTTGATCTTCTTTTTGGCAGCGTTTTTATAATCTTCTGGAGGAATTGAAACGTTGATCAAGGGTTCTGTTGTAAAAGCGGTTCTTGCTGCTAGTTTCATTTTCTGAAATTCCAACGTGCAAAGGGATCCATACAAATTTAAGTTCCTTTTGCGGTTTTTTTTTTGATTTTATTGAACTATACTTGTTTTTCCTTAGATAGTGAATGGGTATATTGTGTAAAGAGTTAAGAGAATCTATGAAAATTATGTATTTGTTAGGGCTGGACGTAAATTCAAGTTTGAAGAATGACTAACAACTCTTCGGTATAGGACCTTATCATGTCTGGGAGGTGAAATGCTATAGTTATCCGTTTAGTTGTAAACGCTGCAGCAGTGCCATGTTCAATTTTTGAGCCGTCAGTGTATATTTTGGCATGGGTTCGATACTTATCGCACAATTCGTTACATAATTGCTTATGCTGGATAGGGTTAATGGTTTATCTACCAAATTGTGTGAGATTTAAGAAGATATTTGCAGGGAGGTATTGCCATGGGGTGCATGCAATATAAGAAGGTTGTTCAAAGTAATTTTATTAAAATAATACAATAAAATATTTATAAATTAAATTTCAACATTTATTTTTATTCAAATGCTTTTACAGTATACGGGTTGGTGGTGGCTACTAGGAACATAGGGACATGCACGACAGGCATGCGTTTACACTATGCATTTTGATTTTTTATTAAATAAGGGCGCTGTCAGTTTATTTTGTTGCCAAATCTATTTTTGTTAGAATGAATACATATGAGTTGCATGAGAAAATACAGGTTATTAAATGGATCTACAGCGGCAATACAGTACGTCAAACAAGAGATTTATTTGCAGTTGATTTTCCAAATAGTCCCATCCCAGGCACTGCTACAATATACCAAATTGTGCAGAATTTTGAGAAAAAAAGAATATTTGTCTCCCAAAAACTACAAAAAAACGCCTCAATCTAAAACTGAGGAGCAGGAACGTGACGAATCGAATTTGTGCTGCTGTAGAAGAGAATTCGTGCCAGTCTTCTAGATAGATTGCTGAACAGGTTAATTTGCACCAGACTTCTGTATAAAAAAATTTAAAGCAAAACGGATATCGTTCCTATAAATTGTCAAAAACTCAAGAAATATACCCAGCCGATCAAATAAGGCGAATGCAATTTTGTGACGTAATGGTGAAATCAAATAATAACCTACATTTCCTAACGAACGTTCTTTTTACAGACGAATCAACTTTTCCAATAAATGGACGGCACAATTCTTCAATTGTTCGTTGCTGGTCGCGACATAATCCACGCAGACATTGTAATAGGGGTACCTAATACCCACAGAAACTAAATGTTTGGAGTGGCATGCTGGGCGACAATATTATTGGCCCTTTTTTTTATCGAAGGAAATCTGAATGGCCAAAAATATCTCAACCTTCTTCAGAACCAAGTAATTATAGCTTTGCGTCAAACACCAGGAGTCCAATTTAATGAAATTTGGTTTCAACAGGATGGCTGTCCTGCCCATAATACATTGGCAGTCCGTGAATATTTAAACAATATTTTTCCCAATTGTGTAATCGCAATACATGGTACAGTCTTGTGGGCACCACAATCTCCAGACTTAACTCCTCAAGATTTCATTTTGTGGGGTTATATTAAATCTAAAATTGATGGTTTCATAGCAGACAGGACAAGAACGTTGAACGAATTGCAAATCAAAATACAAGAAGCGTTTGCTACAGTTACTCTTAAAATGCTTCGTAATATGAGAACTGGATTTTACAATCGTTTGAGCTACTGTTTGGCAAAAAGAGGAAATTTGTTTGAATTTTGATTATAAAGGATTATATTGAAATTGTATTCGTTTGGGTGTTACTGTTTTTGTTCAACTTTATTATTTATCCGTTCAATCCACTCCCTGTTTTAAGACTTTGGCAGAGCCTGATTTTTTAATACTTTAATTTTCTTGGTACTCCTCTGGTTTATTCTTAGTTACTTAGACTGTTTGTAAAAGTATAACACATTTATTACAGTGTTATTGATTACGAGTACCTAAATTAAATAAATAATATTGGTGCCTTTATTTTCCTAATCATTAATGGACTTGACAGTAGCGTTGTTGTTGTTATTGTTTGTTTATACGGAGCGATATCTTGGTCATGCGGATCTACCTGGCATCTCTTAGCACTAGATAATGTGGCTCATTGTACCCTCATACTAAGGCAGTAACTGTAACAAGGAACATAGTGTAAAGGCATGACTGGCGTGCATGTCCATATGTTCCTAGTAGCCGCCACCAATCTGTATACTTTTTGATAACATATTTATACTTACAAAGTAAATTAGAAGCATAAACTGTGTTCTTTTTTTGTTCTATAACATCATAGTGTTTCGAAGATGAAAGTCTTATTTCACAACATAAATAACGAAGTTTAATACGAAAGAGATATAAAACACTATTAACTGTTATATTTTCATACCGTTGTCTGTGTATCGACCGGAAAGAATACATTGTGTGTTATTGTTATTAGCAACAAAGCCACTGCGAATGTGCTTCTTTTGCTTTTGCTTTCTGTAAAAAAATACTATAATACTTTTTTATATTAACTGCTATACCTGTTTGAATTTTTGAAGAGAATTCTAAAGTTGCGTAACATGTCAAAAGTGTTTTCGTTGGTAATACAATTTACCTACTTGCATTATAGAGCTGAAGTATATATTAGTAATCAACGTCTATGGATATCTGGGGTAATTCCAACTCCAGTAGTGATTTTTAACGTTTCACACATCGCCGTGCAGCGAAACCCGCGGCTTCACTTTCTATACAACAGGAAGCTCACTTTCACATTTCCCAACCTGATCTGAACCCACGTTATTTGGATCTACAGGCAAGTATGCTAAAAATTTTGCCAAAAGAGTGGCTATGCAGAAACAACCCATGGGATATTTGGCAGATATTTTATTTCGAACATGTCTACTATCTACGTTTCATACTTTCTAATCTAAAATGCGTCTAAAATTTTAAAGTAAATATAGTAAATCACGTTGTTTGTTAATGCTTCCAATAGCTATGAAATATTAAAAAGGTGGGAAGTCTACAAATAATAATTCATTAACTCGAAAAGGAAATCAAATTATAAGGGCTTGGACAGAGAAAACAATTTAAGAGAACGTAGTTGTCCGCACTATAACATAAATACACAGACAAAGTATGCAAGTGACAGCTTTGAATTGCCTAACAAAAACAAGCATCTAATTAAAAGTTGTGTTATGTTCGAGTACGACGCAAACAGAATATCAGGGAAACTTCGCAGCACATTGCTGTCTGATAATGACAATTACATAATAACGTAATAAAGAGGGGAAAGTTCGGGCAGGTGAACGAGCTGAGTTAGTCTGCAGTAGAACGTCAATAGCATAACCAGCGCTGCAGCCTCTTCAGCGACACTCCTATCGGCGAAGAGTCCTTTTCTCGAGGGCCTTTCTAGCTGTTCATTTCGTATATTTTGTAACAACGCGATATGTATGAATTAATAATTATTATTTTCATCCTTAATGAAACACGTCTGCCGTTTTAGTTCACTGCTTCCCTTGATGGCATTTCATTTCAATTTCATTGGATTATTTTCGTTTTGTGTTTGTTTTAATGCTATTCATCATTAATAAGGGTATTGTTACGACCTGTTTTACAAGAGTTAAAAATAACCTTCCATAAACCGTCCTCATTAGTTTGTTGTGAATGGCGTAGATCACTCTTCTAATGTATTTATCTACTTAAAACTAAAAGCTGATTAGCTTCAACCGATTTTTAATATTCTTGTCATAATATTTACAGCCCAAGTAAAATACTGAAACTGGAGCTAAAAAGCTCATTGGTAAAGTTTATAATATTTCCAAGGAATGTTCTTCATTAGACAAGAAACTTTCGTTAAAATGAATTTAAACTTTGAAACGTTTTAAGGGGGAATAAGGAACTATGCAATTCGAAACTTCTATTTTACATAAAGAACTTCTATAAAATCAGTTATGTATTGCGTATATATGCGATATCTATGGCTAACGCCGCTTGTCGCTTTACAGACGTCACAGCCTACAATTTTCGCAATTATGATCCTGCAGATTTCTCGATGTCATTGCTCCTTCGACACGCTGTTTCTATGTTGTTCGCCGTGTTCGCCTCTTTCTCTTTTCCCATGGAATCCATTAGTACAATCGTAAAGGGCATCTTATGCCATGTATTTTTGTTGGTTTCCTTACCATAGCAACTGCTTTCTATCGATCGTGTCTATTGTAGAGCCTTCTACTTCCATTGATTTTCATAAGATCATGTTTCATATTATGCCCAATTTGGAGACTCTACAGCATCTTATGTCATGTATTCTTGTTGGTTTCCTTACCATAGCAACTGCTTTCTCTCATGGAGACTTACTAACTACTTTTTGTTATTGTGGTTTTTCCACAGTGTTTTTAATACTCGGGAAGCTTTCCTGGGACCTTGTGCTTTCTATTACTGTTTCTTTTCTCAGATTATTTTAACATATCATGTGTTCCTATACACTTCATATGACCCACCTAATCCATTCTTCAGTTTCTGAGATTCCCGTAATGCTAGTTTTTATATACATTTTAATTCGGAATATTTTTTATACCACCAATATCATTATAGTGTACCGATCTAGCATTTTCTTCCTATAAATCAGTTTTCATGTGTCCTAGAATTTTCACTTCCTCTCTTATTAAGCACTATGTCTCTGATGCGTAAATCATCACTGGACTAATCACTTTTGGACGTGTTTTTATTTCAACATTTATGGATAACTTATAATTAGAGTTTAATAGATTCTGTAACGCGTAAGAATGCTTATTACCGGATATTAAATTCGAAGATACATCCTCCCTATATTTTAAAGCGATTACAACTTAAAACCTTGCTGTTTTATAAATACCCCTAGCCTTAGTGGCTGATCCAGGTGATATTCTCGAGGGGGCTGAAAATAATTGTATTTAAAGAAATTTAATAATATGTAAATGGAAACCCATAAAACTTAAATATTTTGTTTATATAATAAAAAAGGTTGGCCGAAATCTCGGGACTCAGGGGGTAAATATCCAATTACCATTAAATAAAATCTCACCACACAATAATTGTTAAAAGAAGACAATGCATAATTACTAAATTACTGTAAACATATGTGTAATAAGTTATGAGTAATGAGTTATGAGTCATAAGAACTACAACCTGTACGTGTATTATACACGTAGTATATAGTTCTTATGAGTTCTCACAGATGGATGTATAGTTAGCCCGTGGCAACAAGGAGCTTTCTAGAATAATCTCGTCTCATTTCACGACGCATCAACAACGAGAATATTCCAGAAGCTATTTATCCCGTACATATATAAGAGCGCGCGCATTTCGGTTAGAGTCATTCCAGTTAAATTACATTCACACAAGGGTCACAAGTGTATGCAAGTTTTACGCCAGTAAAGTTTGTTGTTTCGTGCCATCTACTTTATTACAAATTATACAAAAATAGAACGTTTTTTGGTAAGAATGGTAAGTATTGACGTTTATTTCGGTATCTAGGTTTGCATGTGTTATGCAGCGTCCACACCAACGTTTAGTAAAAGTTATATTTTATTTTTTGCAATGAATTTCAAACAAAAGAAAAGTTTCAAGCAGCAGCAGTAGCAGCAGTGATGAGGGCAATTAAGTACAACCACTTTCTGTTTGAGACACTGCTACTGCAAGTCCTTCTTCTATGGTTCAAACCACGGTGGCACACAGTGAAAGTAAAACTGAAAGCGTCGGCCTGGCGATGATTTTGCCGGTTGATAAGAAAAACATCTTCTGGAAAATGACTGGGTACCTTAAAAAAAGTACGATTTTGCGCCAGATGCCAAACACCTCAAGAGGAAATTCAATCGCCAGTGTCTGGACAATATATTTACCCATGGGCATAAGGCTGCAATAGAATCTGCAAAATCGTTCATGGGGGTCGTTCCAGTGGACCTCTTACTTCATAAGTCTTCGCAAAAATTAATAGAAAAAAACAAAAAAGTACTGTCCTCAGTTGTTTCCTACATCATTTTTTCCGGTACACATGATTTACCTTCCTGAAGCAAAAATCTGGATGAAGGGGTACTTATAGACTTATATCGTTTACGCATCGAAGTAGGTGATTTTATTTTATTTTCCCGAATTATTAATCATTTTCCTGCTTAAAGCTATCTTAAAATAAATTTTATTTTAACAGGTACCTGAGCCGAGTGAAACCAGATCTACGAGTAATTATTTTATTTGACTTCATTTAAATTAAACTAATAAACTTGCCAGACACCGTTTCATAAATATTAATTTAAATCCCAGAATTTTAGGTAAACAGCGGACGAGTCCAGATACCTGATCTTTTTGCAGAACTATATTTTCTTTAGTTTCGTAACTTTGTGCGAAAAGTAGGTCAATTTTAGTTTGACCTAGTTACAGTTTTATTTTAACCTGACTTACCTGTATTTATGTAAATAATTTCCAGTACATCCAAGGAGTTTAGGAGAATCCGAGGCTCCCAGATTATCCGGTCACAAGAACTGTACATTGTTGTTTAATAATAAAAAAAATCTTACTTTGTTACATCTAGGAAACGAGTACATAACGGCAGACATCTTGACCCGGTCGGCCGAGTTGCAGCTGTCAAACCAATCCAGGGCAGCCAATTCAACATCACCAGACCTTCCCAGAATTCGTTTAAATTTATTTTATATACCGTATAGGGCACAATTAATTTTAATTTTCAAATAATACACATTTTATTTAGTTTTATGACTTATAGGCAATAAAAGCTTTATTATAGTTATTTCTTGTGTACAGTTTCTTGTGTTACAGTATTAGAACCTTGGCTTATGAGCTACCTGGGGAATTAATTCTATTACGAGCCGATAGAATTATTTCATCACAATGAAAACACTAATTTGACCATGGACCGAAAAACGCATCATACCATTCACCTATCATACAAAATGAAATAATTGATCTATGTGGCACTACAATCAGGGAACAAATTGTCACAAGGATTAAGGAAGCTTACGTTTGCAGCATTCTGGCTATTACATGGATATTTCGTGCAAAGAACAGCTTTCTATTGTATTACGTTTCTTCGATGAAAAGGGCAACACAATCGAAGAAGAATTTTTAGACTTTGTAGAGCTTGAAAGGCTTGATGCCAAACGTATTGCCGAAGCCATTGAAGATTTTGTGACAAATTTCAACCTACACCCTGATAACTGTGTGGGGTTGGGATTCGATGGATGTTACATCATGTCTGGGAAAGAAGGGGGTTTGCAAACGATCTTTAGGCAGAAGTACAATAAAGCCTTGTATTTCCATTGTTCCTCGCACAAGCTAAAGCTTGTCGTGAACGACTTAAACATCCCAGATATTCGAATATGCGCTGGAATTATCAAGGAGATAATCATATTTTACGACGCAAGCTTATTGCAAATATTCCTAAATTGCGTGAGACTTGATGGTCAGCGAAGTACAAGAACATGCGTGTTTTTAAGAATCACTTCGTCGATATTGTTGAAGCATTAGAGACATTCGCTGAAGAGGGTAATGCATATAGAAGCAACCCTTCAGCCGGAAATCCATGCGAATTTTGGAGAAGGTCTCTAATAATTCCTTACTAGGATTCCATCATATCATTTTTAGAAGTTATTTTTTCTGCGGACAAATCACCTGCATTTTCATTGACGCATTTCCATCCGAGCAACATGAGAATTGAGAAATAGAATGAAAGTACTTCATCTTTCGCAACTTTTTACAATTTGGAAAGCATCGAAGGAGAAATGGAATTGTGGTTCAAAATATTGAATGAGGTAAAAGAAGCGCCAGATATCATCCAGGTTTTAAAAAACCGCGAATTATTTTTTCCAAACATTAAAAAGGCGCTACTGATTTTACTTTCACAGCCCTGCACAACAAGCACTATGGAGCGTTTATTCAGCTCCCTTCGCTGAATTAAAACATGGCTTAAAAGCACTATTGGTGAAAATAGGGTAAATGGGTTAGCGATCTTAAGCATTCATCATCAATGTGTTTTCGCAAACACGGAACAATTATTGGCAGATGTAATCAGTAAATTTGCAACTAATCCTCGCAAACTACTGTCCAAAAATTTATTTTATGTAATTGTGTATTATTGCATGCCCCCCCCATGGACTCCTTTCTCCCATGAAAGAAATTAGATTGAGAAAGCTGCCCCCCTTCCGTTTTGAGCTGGATACGCCCTTGCGGGTAAAGCTGATTACTCTTAAGTAGCTACTACAAATTAAAAGTTTCTGTAAATATTTTTGGTAATTCCAAAGGATCCGACACCCTACGAAAGTTACATTTTATATTCCTTAAGCGTGAGTTTGTAGAATTACAATATTTCGCGGCCTTTCGAACTGCGGCGTGACGGACTTCGCAGCGAATTGGCTGCGGCGACTCGTCCGCAGCGACACGGCAACCTGGTCGCGGCGACACGGCCACGGTGCGTTGTACCCGACCGATTTATACCATAATTTTCGTTTGGACAGTTCGAATTCTACGGGCTCCTAATTCGGTTTCGCAGCATTTTTAGTCCATATCCTTCTGTTAAATATTTGTAAATCTCTGTCTGTTGTTCTTCTTATAAAATTTTCTCTCCGGGATTCTTGCATAGAATTTGTTTAGAAAATACTTATCCAATTTTGTAGATACATTATGGAAAGCAATACCTGCACCGAGTAAATTTTGCTACAAGAGACGTATACCTTTCGGCATAATTTGTGGTAATGTTCTCACTTAACTTGTCAGCTTTTTAATCATTGTCACAAATTCACAGAATATGTTTGCAGATTCTAATAAAGTAACTGAATTTTCCTCGGAAAAAGTTTTTTCCTATCCGAATATTATTTTATATCTTATACGATTATGGAAACGTTTTCGAGTTTGTGCATCTTTACTTCGTTTTTTTTGGCAACACACATACACTATGCATTGCAACTGTTTTATTAAAAAATCACCACACTCTATAGTAGCATTAATTAATACAAAGAACTAAACTGCGATACGTCTAGACGAGAATAAAATAAATTTATTGTTTAAACTTAAAATTGTTGATCAATTAGTCCTTAAGGACGAGGTACCCCTAAAACTTCCACGCGTTCTTAAAATTCTTAAAACGCCTGCACTTGGTAGATTAAAAAAAATTGTTGCTAGGGTTAAATACGTACATATATGTAGAATTGGTTAAATAAGAGTATTTGCAGTTGACATTTTATTTTTTGAATGTTAGCTGAAATATACTAGAAGCAAAAACGTTGTATACATGAACTGCAGTTACACAGGTGGCACGAGAACTTGTTCTTAAGGTGATTTTGCTTTAAACATATTTTTTAGATGTGGATTCTATTATCATTCTCATTCTTAAAAAACTCCTGGGAAAAACAGCAAATATAGTTGTGCATTGTAATTTCGTACGTAGAGTACTGTAGTTAGTGCACGAAAAATGTCAGCCCACCTCAACGTCGGGCGAATATTGCAGGAAGATATTATGTTGTACTCGTATTTATATTATATCCAACCAGTTGTACATTTTCAACTGGATTATACAGCTGCACATTTAAAATTCTAGACAGGCTTTCTTGAATACTCCCGATTCCTAATGGCATACACACTCTGAAGCAACAACTTGCAAATACAAAAAATGTCACATGCAACAGTTTAGCAATTTTTAACACCCATTTTCTGAATATCTTTGGTGTTATTAACAATTAGTGTTTATGATTTATTTGTAACAACGGTAACGTTAGTGATTTTCACCTTTCACTGTACTATTAGCTCGATGGAGTACCCGGGGTACATTACCAGTACTGCTACGAAGACTTTCAATCAACATTTTCCTAACCGATGTACCGGTCGCGGTGGTGTTTTGAATTGGTCACCAAGATTTCTGAATCTAGCGCTACAGAATTTAATATAGAACAAATGTAAGAAAAAATAAGAAGTGTTGGCAATTAATTCGCAAATTTTTCAAATTGCAACACACAGGTTTTGCTAGTGTTTCAGTGTTCTTAGACAAACGACCAAGGTAGATAATCAAACTGAAAGTACTTGTTCTGAATAATTGAAGCAGAATTAAATTGTTCAGTAAAATGTAAATTACTGTAGTTATCTTTAAGGTGATTATTAGAGTAAGAAAGTAATAGCAGTTTCAAAATAATAAATTCAATTTAGATTCGATAGTCACTTCTACATAAAAGTTGTTCACTTGGTTTGATTATTAGAGCAAACTATATTAAAATATGAAAAATAATGTAAACCAGAAAACTGTAGTTAATCCAGTATATACCGAAATTGTGGAATAGTATCTTCAGAACAACAGCAACGTGTATTTTCAAAATGTAATTGACATCTTACAAAGATATATTTCTGCGCTGGAAAAAAATCATTTGGATGTAATCAACGTAGTTAGAGGCAGAGCGTATTATTTTTTTGAAAAAATAAAAAAATAGTTGCAGGTCATGTAATGTTGGAAAAGTGTCTCTCCAAAATTTACAGTTACGAACAACTGCTTTATAGAATGATCGTATTTCAGAAATTCTCCGTTTAAGAATTGTTGTAGAACACTGTTTTTTACATTCAGAAAATATGAACTATAAAAAAAATTTGGAAGAGCCCATTGGTTCATTTTTATTTTGTTTTTATTGAATGCCTAAATTTAGTCTTAACCACCGGTACTAGTGCAATCAATCTACAGACACCTTGCGATAACATCTTTTGTACGGAACAAAGGCGCCCTGACGCTCTAAAGGTATTGGTTTCCAAGGGCATACGGAGGCACATTAAAGCAGCTGTTAATTTCGTTTTCGAAAGCGAAAGATAGAGGTAGAGCTTGCCGAGTAGTAGAGAAAGCTTGTTCTACGCAATATACTCTTTTAAAAGCGTCCCGAGTTGTGGCAGTCTCGGTTAGTTGGGTTATAGATAATTGCATTAAGTTCTCATTTACAAGATATGACTGTTAGGGTTAGTTAACTACCCTAACTTGAAAACGATATGCTCGAGCAAGGGCGAAGCGTCGTCGCGCTTTGAATTCCTTCTTTCATTAATAGATAATTATATTATACGTTCAACTGCGTTCTCTAATTACTTTAAGTTATGTGGAGCTTGGAGATGTAAGTGTATTTGGTTGCTCTAGCTGCAAAATTTCATCGCTTTACCTTGGATAATCCCCTTTGAATACCACACGCGAATCTATCTTCCTTTCTGAAATTGAATTTCCCAAAACTTGCTTTAATGTAGAGATCAAATCAGTTTGTCTTATTAATACCAGCATATTCAATTTTGGGGAAGGAAATCAAGTTTTATATAATTTAGATCTAAGGATTGGGAAAATTGAACTAGATTTGAATGTATCCAGCGAATTTATAACTGTACTTGATGGGCATTATATACTACGAAGTAATTACATTTAAACTTAATCGACAATCTTGGAATCCTGGAAAAGTAACACTAAATACCTAATAATTACATTCAAAGTTACAAGCAAACATTAATTACTACTTAGTGTACAGTGATTCGTTGAAATTGAGGTTTCTAGGAATGGAATGTACGCAAATATTATTCTTCGAAAATATGCGTTGATTCCATTAAAAAAAAAGCAAGAAGAAATAGTTGCTATAAGTAATTGCATTTTCTTAATGAATATTTTTAACTTTTTCTTGTATAATATGTTCCTTAGTGTTCTACTGTTGTTTATTTCTTACATTTATAGCCGCAATTTGGTAAGCGTTCCCGGTTTGTTTCTATACATGGTTGAGTTTAAAACAACAAATTTAAATTCGTTAATTTTTTCTTGCCTTCTTTTTTGAAATTCCTATTTATATTTTAAAAATAATAATAATCACAATTTTAACTGTTTTTATAACAGCTTTTGACATTTTCCATGTCATTTTCAAAAGTAAATTAATTAATAGAGTAAACATTTATAGCTAGGGTAACAGCACACAGGATCTTGATCTCGGACTTGACTCAGGTTGCGTTCTAATACATGTCTAGCGTAGTTAGATTTTTATGTGTGTTTATATTTGTATGTGTTTTTGTATCTGGTATCAAAATTTCCAATTGTCTGACCAATGAACATATTAATTTGTAAATACCTGATTTTAAGAAACCGTTAGTTGTGTCTTTTGCGTCGAATAAGGTGTTGAAAGTGTTTCTTGTTGTTTTATAACTTACTTTAAATGTTGTAACGTGCGATTTCGACGCACAGTGTATGTTGCTGATTTTGTTTCTGTTGAAGTGTGTAGTCAGCGCGCCTCGAGATTTTGAATTTAAACTTCTAGCTTCGCGCATGGTCCGCTTAAAATATTCTTGTGATTTGAGAGCATTAGCAGTCTGATACCTGACAAGTGTGTACTAGATTTTTCACCGCGGTCCGTGTCGACCAAGGATTTATTCCTAATTTTGTTGAAAAGGTCTAGTTGAGGGAAATCTTAACCGTGTGGTGTTAGTGAGATCTTCCCTAGGTTTTTAACCAATTTATTACACCCTTGAAGAGGTCTTCTAGTGCCGATTTACATCTTTGGTGAGCTGCGGGAGTTTGATTCTTTCTTTCTCTTTATTAAATCTCTTGAATTATGTAGGCAAAAAGAATTTAGTAGCTGCGAAGAAATCTGAACATCTACAAACAGTTCGGAGCTGCTGAGAAATCGAATATCGACAACCATTTACATCCGGTTGGAAGTTTTATAATTACATCAAAGAATTCGGAAACAAATCGAGACGCTTTGTGGCCAGAAAATTGCAAGGTCAAGTTCAAACATGCAAGTGTGAGACCAGCTGCCAATACAGATGTGGAATTCTGCACCAAAAAGGTCTGTTTAAAATATTCCTTTACATTTTCGCACGTCAAGGATTTTGAAGGACATCCAGCATAATACGACCGCGTAATTTTTCTTTGTACCGATTCAAATTATACAGTCATACCGAACAAATTTGTACAACTAATTATTTTATATATTTAATTCTTATTACAGTTTATAACTTTTGTAAACGGTCCGCATATTTCGAGGTTCTGATTTAATTTTTTTTATTGACGCAGAAATTCAATGAGGGAGGATTTTGCGTGAACCACTATATTTTTTTTTGATGCGCTTGTACCTCAATCATAGGTATTTATTCTTAGTTTACATAATCGAGATCTCGTTTATCGTGAATTAGGCGTGTAACGTATTGAATTATTAATTTTGCGAGGCTAGTTAAGGCTTCTGGTTACTACTTTTATTATTGACGCATTATCGTTTTCCCAGGTTTAAGTTTAATCATTAGACGTATAATTAAATCAGACAGGGACGTTTGTGGTCTGTTCTTTATTAGAAAGATATTAATATATATTTATAACTGTGACCAATTTGGGGTCGATAATTTTGAGATATTGATTATATGTGGTCAAACCTTTATATTTACCTGTAATTCAAATTACCATTTATTTATTATACTCGAAGATTACGTCAAGTATTTTGTTGTTTTATTGTGATTTAGAGTTATATGAAAGACTTTAGTGTTATCAGTAAGGTAAGTCCGCTTCCAGAAAGATTCCTGTTTATCTACGACATCTTCGAGAACAAGGGTTTAAATTTTAAACAGGTGGCGCCTAGGCTTATTTCGAACCAACCCTTCTTCGTCTGCAGTTAGTCGAACCCTTGCCTTCGATATCTGGACCTTACTGGTGTTGTCGTTATATATTTTTTTTGTGTAGGAAAAATTATTTCCTTCATTGTGTCGCCGATCCTTAGCTGGGCGTCACAATGTACTCGTTTTGATAATTTTAGCAATTTTCTCCGATATATCACCGAAATAAGGAATTGAAGTATATATTTAATATTGTCACAATGGTTTCTTCGATATATTTTTTGGATTGCTAATTTATAATCTTTCTTTTGGACTTCTGTGTCTATCAGTTTTGTGTTGTATCCACTAATGTGTGCAATTTCTTTAATAATCGAAATCTCTTGGTGTAATGTTTGTTATTTAGAGTAACTGTTAGAGCTCTATGTATCCATGACCTATAGGCTGCTAATTTGTGTTTTATGATGACATGAGTCCTGTGGTATTTTAATATCTGTTTGTTTAGATTTTCTATAAATAGAGTATTTGAATTTCTTCTTATAGTAAATTTTTATACTTAAGTCTAACTAATTAATAAATCTGTTTCGTTCTATTTCTAATGTAAAGTTTATGTTTGAGTGTAGGGTATTAATGAACATTAAAAAATTACCAATAAACTCAAATGAACTATTAAAACGTGCTAAAATTTGATCTTCTAAGTGTTCCAAAAATATATTAGCTAAAAGTAATGAAATTGAACTTTTTGGTATATCCTTTTGGTTTGGAAAGTATGGGAATTTATAAACATTTTCCTTTTACATACGTTGTTGCCTGTTTGGGTTGGTTCTGTTCTTCTCCACAACTCTCTGTTGGAAATACGGATTGCAAGAATACTGGTTCTTCTAGTGACGTTTTATGAATCTGCTCCAGGTTTTGTAGTACAGCTAAGATCTACCTGTGATGATATTTCGGTGAAATTGGCTTTGTACTAACAATTCTATTTTAATTTATAATTTATTTTACGTTTTTCTATTTAGTTTCTAGCACAAATATACTTTCCATCACATTTACTATTATCCTCTGTTGTTATAGTCGGGTGTCGTCTTATTTGACGAGTGCGAAGTCCGCAGTCAGGTAAAATATCCGGCTGAACTAAGATGAGCGGCCACGTGCTCAAGAAACCAGTGATCAAAAATAAGTGTCGAATTAAATGTAGCTACTAAAGTACAGTAATTACATCTCTTTGCAGTTAACTAAAAATTAACATTTATTTATCAATATTTTACATGTTTAATCTCAATATTCTTAATGTAAATCAAAGACAGGACAACTTGGAAGATTATTATTGCATCTAATTTGCACGACAAATTCAATATTATATTTAAATATTTAATTTTAAATGGAAATTATTCAAATATTAAAATAACTATACTTCTACTGAAATACTAATAACTAAAAATGCAGTGTTAACTATGTATTTGCAATAATTTGAACACAAGGGTGAATCAGGAAGAAAGTTTAAACACAAACCGGAGTGACTCACGCACAAACTAAATAACAATTTTTTATCATTACTACATAGCATCGACCAAAAGATTAAATTTCAATTAGTTTCATATTTTGGATATAATTAAAAATGACTGAAATAGACATATTATTGCATTAAATTAAATCATGGACGACTTGATTTTAATACAACAGTCCAATGAATCATCACCCAAATTAATTATTAAAGGTTCAACCTCGTGAACTATAATTTCACGATGCCACCAAGATTTTATAATATCTTCTGTACGTCGTGTACAATTTTTCCGTTCATTTTTACCGCATTGATTTAAAGCGTTTCCCACATTTTTATAACTTGCTCATTAGTAAAACCTTCGCCCCCGAAATATTAGAAATGTTCACACAGAATTTCAGGTTACATAACATTTCTTCCATGTTGAAGTTGGTTCTTATTAATTAGAATTCTCTCTTTCTTTTTTGTTCTAGTTCATTGTTTGCTTTTCTGTGAATGTTATCTATGGGAATTCCAGCTAGATTAATGATTTTTACTGGCTTGTTAGATATTAGAAGAGCATAGTTTTAAATTGAATACCCAAAATTAGTCACATTTCTCCTAATAACAGTTGTGTTATAGCAATGTTTTAATTATTTATTCCGCGTTCAGATGAAACGGTATTGGAAACGAAACCTATGTTTGAGGAACTGATTTTTGAATATTAATGTTTTTTCTAGAAATACGAGCGATTTGGTTTCAACGTAGATTGTATAGTATTTTAATATCTTTTCGAATTCATGTAATATATCTAATAAATTTTCGTTTCTTATGCGGCCTAAAGGTTTTTGAAAATCTATAAAGTATAGATATCAATCTTTCTGTACCTTTATCTATATGTGAGATAGATTATTCAAAATAAACAACGCCATGTTTGTTTCTGATTCTATTGTAGTTTCTACATAAGTTTCCTGCACATTTTTGTGTGTTATTAAACTGATAGTTCGGTGATCTTTGCATTCACGAGCTCTGGATTTCTTTGGACGCGTCATAAAAATAGATTTTAGCTAGTCTTCTGGGATTTAGAAATGGTAGTATACTAGTAAATTTAAATCACTGATTTTATATACCATGTTTTTCACAATCCTTATTTTGCAAACATTAATATCATTTTTGCGGCTTTTCATTCTCGTTTAATTTATAAAAGATATTTTTGCATTACATAAACATAATAAAATCATGAAATGGTTCACAATTGAAATATAGGTAAGGAATTGTTTACCTATGGTAATAGATTTTATGATATATAGATATATGTTTTACAAATGCATGGTATCTAACAAACCAAAATTCATTTATTTCTCACAGTATTTCATTGAGAGATTTAGCTTCCTAATGTACTTGGGGAATATAAATAATTAAACAATGTACAGACTTCTTCTTCTTCTTCTTCCTGCGGTGCGGGTTGGCCCCGCTGCACTTAGGCCTTAGGCCCATTGTGCATACCGCCGTTTAGTTTTCATCTTGGAATAGGCCGGTGCCAGTCGCAAAGGCTAGCACGTGGCCTATAGGGATGAGCCTTATATCCTCCGGTTCCAAGAACGCTGCACCGAAGTGTTTGTGTCGCAGGGTCATGAGTCTGACGCACTGGCATAGTATGTGCTGGGAAGATTCTTCATCTTCCCCGCAAAGTCTGCAGATCGGGTCATTTACGATGCCGATTCTGTGCAGATGTTTATTGAGGTGAAAGTGCCCCGTTAGGAGTCCTGTTACGATTCTAATTTGCTTCTTACTGAATTTTAGAAGTTCTTTTGCCGTCGACAGCGATATCTTTCCAACAAAGAGTTTAGCTTGCCTAGGTCCCTGCTGTAAAGACCATTCACGAAGGAACCGGGTCTAGACCCATTTCTTCGTTACCAGCCTTACGTTGCAATATGGTATCCCAAGAACTGGCTCAGGTCCAGGAGGGTCCCCATTGGAGCCCTGCCTAGCCAACTGATCCGCCTCTTCGTTACCGTCGATGTTGCTGTGACCTGGTACCCACAGCAATTTTACCGAGTTCTGCGTGCAGTCTCGTCAGCGCCGCTCGGCATTCAGATACCAGCTCCGAAGACACCCTGAAAGAGTTCAGGGCTAAGAGAGCGGCCTGGCTGTCCGAGCAGATGTAAATATGTTTGTTGGTAAAACCTCTGTCTAGGTTTTCATAAGCACAGGCCAGGATGGCATACATCTCGGCCTGGAATACTGTGGCGTACCTGCCCAGTGAGAACGAACGCCTCACTCTAGGCGATTCGCCGTAGACGCCCGCCTCTACGCCAGCCTCTGTCCGAGAGCCGTCTGTGAACCAGACAAGGCCCTTAGGAGTGAGGAGGTTATGGCTTTGGGTATCCCAGTCCTCTCTAGAAGGGATAACTGTTTTATATGGTATGTTGAAGGAGAAGAAGGGTACCATTCGGTCACTCCTCATGCCGAGGGTATCGTGAGCCTCTGTTATAGTTGACAGGACCCGCGAATGCCCCAGCGTTCCCTCTACCTTTGTCCACTGCCCCCCACACTTAAGCCTATAGGCCGCCCTTCTAGCCTCAGCCTCAATCGTAAGATGAAGGGGCACGAGTCCGAGAAGGGCTTCCAAGGCCGTTGTGGGTGCTGTTCGCATTGCTCCTGTCACTCCTAGGCAGACCAGCCGTTGGAGATGGCCGAAGCATTTCTTTGCGCTTGCTAGGGTGACCCGCGGCCACCATACCAGCGCGGCGTATGTAATAAGGGGTCTTACCACCGCAGTGTACATCCACATGATGACATTCGGTTAAAGACCCCACGTGTTTCCAAAGGTACATCTACACATCCAAAAGGAGGCAGTTGCCCTTTGTATTTGTCGTTCTGAGTGCTCCTTCCAGGTCAGTTTGGCATCCAGGATTACTCCCAGATACTTAACTTTCCCGGCGGCCCTTAGAGGAATTCCGAAGAGTAGAGGGTCTATAAAGCCATCTATCTTCCTTTTCTTTGTGAATAGAACAAGTTCGGTCTTGTCGGGTTTTACCGACAGTCCGTGCCTTGTACACCATCTTTCCACGATTCTGAGGGCACTCTCAGTTACCTCACAGATAACGTGTGGAAATTTCCCTCTTACGAGTATAGCCAGGTCATCTGCGTAGCTTTGCGTATATATGCCAACTCTGTTGAGGTCACGCAGGAGCCCATCTATGACTAGGGACCACATCAGGGGCGAGAGTACTCCCCCCTGCGGGCACCCACGCCTGACGGTCACCCTTACGGTATCCTCATTCAGAGTGGCAGTTACCCTGCGGTTTTCTAGCATGGATTTCATCCACCGAACGATGGTGGGTTCTATTCCATGGTTCGATGCCGCAGTGCATATCGATTCGAAGGCGGTATTGTCAAATGCGCCTTCTATATCTAAAAAAGTACCTAGGGCCAGCTCTTTGTGTTCCAGCGCCTTCTCTATCCTAAAAACGATAGTATGAAGGGCCGATTCCACTGACTTGCCCATTTGGTACGCGTGTTGGTTAGGATGTAACGGCAATGTCCTCAGTGCGCCGTCCCTTATGTAACTATCAACCATTCTTTCCACCGTTTTAAGTAGAAATGAAGTGAGGCTGATGGGTCTAAATGATTTGGCCAGGTCAAACGATGTTCGACCAGCCTTTGGTATAAAGACCACCTTTACGGATCTCCATGCTATTGGTGTATATCCGTAAGCAAGGCAGGTCCTAAATATGTTATAGAGTGGCCTGATGAGCAAGTCCAGCCCTTCCTGTAGAAGTGCCGGAAAAATGCCATCTGGTACAAACTTTTAAATAACTTGCTTTTTAGTAATTTACAAGTACGTTAACTATGAAATCTGAAATTATATTTATCAATATTCGATAGAAGTGTACGGTATTACATTTTATAACCGTGATCTAGAAAGTCATATATTTCAAATTATGTTTAAGGTAATGATTCTTGAAGTGAACCTATATCAAAATGTCAAATTTAACAACAAGGTTTACAAGAGACAAAAAATGCTCATAAATGTTTGCGAGGAAGTTTTTCAAAACGCATTGTTTACCTCATACATTTATGTATACAAGAAATATCCGAGTTGGCGTTAGTTTGAGTAGGGTCCTTAACGCAAATTTAAATTAGAGAGGACCCGGGTTAGATAATCCTCAAATATTTTTCGTAAATGGGTCGGTAAAGTCGTATAATTCTGTTACTTTTATCATTGCAACGGCGGTCTAAATAAAGGCATTGTGTTGAAAGATCAAGAGCGCGAAATGAATTCAGAAACTACTGAAACGAAAATATTTACCCAGAATAATTTCATTAAATGCGGCGTACATAGACTGGCAAGGCGCAGTGTAATGAAAACGAGATAGAGAGTTGGATAGTCCTATTTAGACGTCTACCTATTTCTAGATAAATTTTAAATATTTGGTATCTTGTTTAACCTTCAAGTATATGCGTTGTGAGTGCAAGTTCTTGTGCAACTCCAACTGCATGTCTTTTAAAACGTCCCATAATCAATAGAAGTTAAATATTTTATATTAAAATTATTTCCATCCCTCGAAAAATGGCATTCTTATTTATTTTTTAGTACGTATACTACTGAGTTTTATATGCCATTAAAGCTGTTATGCAATTACAATTCTGGTAGATCACAAAATTTCTGGAAACAACTAAATACTTTCCTAATTTTCGTGACAATTATTTTGTGAGTGCTACGAATTCTAAATAATCTTATTAGGTAAAATCTACTTATATAAAACATATTCATGAGTATATATACGCTTTTGTAGAACGTTAGTTTATTTAAAGTTCCATTATCTAGAGTCTAGACAATGGTTTTCAACTTGCAACAATCAAGGTCTTCTGCTAAGTTTATAAATAAATGCTAAGAAATGGGTTCCGTTTCCAATAAATATTAAACGATGAAATCAGCTTCGATTGGTTGCTCTAAAAATGCATTTACCATTTTCGCAGAAACTAAACTTCATTCGAATGTTCTTGTAATAACAAAACGTGGAATTATTTTGGAAGTACCTCATTAATTTTTACTATTGCTATAGAAATTTAACTCGACGAAACCAATATGAAGAGGCTTACAATGCGAATCAGGGAATATTGCCGGAATGGCGCAATACTCCGCTCTCTGTATTCTTATTCGTTAATGAACATATACACTCATGGTGTGCACATTCATAAAGGCAGATAGTACGGTATAAGCTCTAACAAGGTATCGTACGTAATGAGGAATAAGAGCTCTAAACGCACGCCTAAATAAAGGTGGAAAAAGAAGAAACGGAAGCTACAGTTCCGTTTCTTTGAATGTAGAACAGGTTTTTTCCTTATTTAGTAGCATTTTGTTGTTAGTTCGATTTAAGATGGTGTTCTCTGGCTATTTTGTATTTAGCACATTGCACTAGACTATGATCCACCGTAAATATAGTATTACATTCTTCGCACTGGGGATGTTCCTCTCTTTGTAGTAGGTATTAATGGGTTAATCGCGTGTTCCCTATTCACAGTCTAGTAATTAGAGTTGAGTGTCTTCGTGAAGGAGTACCTGTAGGTTTTTAGGTTGATGATACTGTATGTTTAATCTCTTTAGTTTTCTATTATTGTTTTGTGTCCATTGTTCATCGTATCCCTGTCGAACTATTGTTTTTATGCAATGCTTGAAATCTTCGTATGTTGTCAAATTGAAATGTAATTCATTGCTTGTTTATAGTCTCTTTAGCTGCCGTGTCCGCCAGTTCATTTCCATGGATACCTATATGCGATGGTAGCCCAAGAAGATTATGCGCTTTTCTTCTTGATCTAGTTCGTAAATGTTATGTTGAACGAGTATTCCAATGTCACTTTTTGAGTCAGTTATTATTAACTAGTCGTGATACTTTATGCTTTTTATGTATGCTAGTGCTTTATGGATAGCAAACATTTCTCCAAGGAAAATGCTTCATTTTTCAAACAATTTAAACTTAACTAGACCTTCTGGCGTAATTATAGCAGCTACACACCCGTTTTTAGTTTTAGAAGCGTCGGTATATATTTTTCTAGTTTTAGTGTATTGCTTGAGGATGCGTTTGGAAAGCATATTTGATGAGATTTATGTTTATATTTTGTTTGGAGCACATTGACAGTTTTTGGTTGACTTTGGGAGGGGAAATGCTCCACAGCGTGATTTAATTAGGTGGCTTTTGATAGTTACAGTCATTTCGGCTTGCAGTTTGTTTATGTGCTCGTAGAAAGGAAGTTTTGTTTTAGATTTTTTGTGAAAAAGAATTGTGAATCTATTAGAGAAGGTGTATTGGTAGGTTGGGTTTAATTTATTAATAGATATTCTAGCGGTGTATGTCAACGATAGTTGCTTTCTTTTGTGTTTTAGTGGTAGTTCTACAGATTTGCGCAGAATGCTAGCTATATGACTTGTGCAATAAGGTTCCGTACAGATCTGGATTGCTATATTTTGGGTCCAATAGATGATAGGGCAGAGGAGTATACAATTGCTCCGTAGTCGAGTTTCGATCTAATTAATGCAAAATATATACGGAGTAGAGTAGCTTTATCTGTGTCCCAATTGTGTTTGTTGATTACCTTCATCACATTGAAACGTTTCGCACAAGCACTCTTAAGTTGCCTTAGATACGGTAGCATGATCGCGTTTTATCCAAAATTAGTCCTAGTATAGTAATTTGGCCGACATGATCAATTACAGAGTTTCCTGGCCGAAGAGTATTATGTATGTTATGGTTTTTAGTAAACAGGATACATTTGCTTTTGGAAGCTGAGAAGGTAATTCCAATTATTTTACTCCAATTAGTCAATCTGTCCAGGGTGTTTTGAATGTGTTGCTGTAGTGAAGCTATATTTTATCCTCTGCAGTGCACTGTTAGGTCGTCTGCAAATAGAGACGCAGTACCGGATTTATGGATACAGTTTGAGATGTCGTTAATTGCGATCAGGATGAGGGAAACACTTAAAACTGACTCTTGAGGAACTCTATTTTCTAACGTTTTGTAGTTGTTCAAAACCCCACTTACTTTCATTCTGAATTCACTATTTTTTTAAAAGTTTTTAACGAAATAAACAATTTTTCCTTGTAATCCTCAGTCGATTAGCTGTTGTGTTACTCTGTAGTTCCAGGTCATTTCGAACGCTTCTTCAATATCTAGACTTACTAGTAACACATGCTGTTTATTTGCTAAAGCTTCTTGTATTTCATTTTCTAGATTACTCAGATGGTCTGTGGTTGACCGATTTTTCCTAAATCCGTTTTGTATTTCAATTAGATAGTATTTCTTCTCAAAATACCATATCAATCTAGCGTTTATGCACGTAAGTGATATTTGTTGCTAGCTATTTGGGTTTAATTTATCCTTTCCTGGTTTGCATATAGGTATTGTGATTGCTTTTCCCACTGTTTTGGAAACGTAAAGTTGTTCCATATGTTATTGTATATTTCTAGGAGTCTTGTTAAACCTGGCTCGGATAAATGTTTGATGAAAGAATAAGGTATATCGTCAGGTCCTGGGTTAGTGTTTTTCATAATTGTTATTATTTCTTTATTTTCTTCTTGTGTTTTGTGCATGACAAATTATGGGTCGTAGTTTGTGCTGCTGAAGTTATAGGAGAAACCATTTTCCAATATATTGTTGTTTAAAGTCGGAATTGTTGTGGAGGGGAATGAACTTCCGATTTTGTTTATTTTATTCCAAATTTCTGTAGTTGATGTTAGTGATATTATAGTAGATATGTATTCTTCCCGTGATTTTCTTGCTTTCTCTGAAAGTTTTTCGTGCGTATGTCTTACATTTTTTTAAATTGGTGATATTTCTGTAGTTGTGCTTTTTGTATAAGTTGACGGCTTTTCGGATCGTTATACCAATATGACATTTTCGACTCCACCATGGCACAATAGTTAATTAAATTATTGAAATCTTTTACTAGGTCTTCTACGTTTTTGGTATTATCGAACGGTTTAGGTTTCCTCGATGTAAGAGGCGCATTTATTCCACTCACCCCGTTTGATTTGCCATTTTGGATAAAATTTAATTGAGACATTTCTGTGCCTAATGGTTATAATGATAGGAAAGTGATCACTGTCATGAAGATCTTGGATCACCTTCCATTTGGTTTGAGTTGCCATCGAGGCTGAACAAATACTTAAGTCTGTCGAGGAAAAATTCCCAGTTGCAAAGCAAAAGTGAGTTGGATGGTTGTCATTAAGTAGTATGAGATTCTAATCTTGTAATAAGTTTCAAAAATTCGCCTTCTTGCGTTCGTTTTTTGTGAGCCCCATATGTAGTTGTGGGAGTTCATATCTTTACATATGATAAAAGAAGGAGGTAGTTGTCTTATAAGTTCGTTGAGGTCCTCTGTTTCAAGTTTCTTACTGTTTAGCAGGTAGATACAGCATGCGGTTAATGTTTGGAGAATTAGTGCTGCTTCAAGATCCGTATTTAACACTACTTCTTTGCAACAATATGCAGTGTTGTCTGTATAGATTGCTACACCTCCACTGGTTACATTTTGTTTAATACTATTCTTATGGAAAGCAGTGTATCCGTTAATGTTTTCACAGTAGTTATTATTGAAATTTGTTTCTTGAACGCATATAAATATGAGGGCGAGTTCATTGATGAGAATAACTATTTTCGCATAACGTGCTCCGAACCTATTTAAGTTCCCTTGAATTATAGTAGCCATTGGGATTACTAGGTAGAATCGACTGATGTGTCCGTATCGGCCATGCTATTGTCTACGTTGTTGGGATCTGGATTTATTGATGTATACAGTTTACTTTTTATTCGAGTAAGTCTATTTTTTATAGACCGTTGTGTAAGGGGTAGGTAAATGTTTTCGATTATAAAAATTAAGGAAGGGGTGTCTTTTATGTACCTTTTTGCCATACTCGCTGCGTCGGGGGATCCTTGTGTGTTTTCGAAAAAGTCTGCTAATAATTCATATGATAATACAAAAGAGTTGCTTTCTTCGTTTATAGTTCCTTTGGCTGGTGCTAGCAGTTCTGAAAATGTTGTTCTGGTGGTTTTAGCATATTTGGGATCCTGTGTTAGTTTTAAATTTTGTCGTTTTAGACTCGTTGTCGAGGTACAAGTCCTCTTCTTCGTCTTGTCTATTTATTTTGATATCATTGATTAATGGTTGGTCTATTACTACTTGTTGGGTTGTTTATGTCTGAGTTTGTAGTTTCGTTGGTGTATGTGCTGTTTAGTTCGACGGGTGTTTGGCAGTTATTAGCGACATGCCCACATTTTTTGCAGTTGTAACAGATAATGGAATTATTAGATATGAATATTCTGTAAGTTGTTTCATCGTGATAAATGAGTAGTGCTTCTGAAACAAGAATGTGGTTTTCCGCTGTATATACTTGCCTGTTAAAGCTAAGAATGTGTTTGTATCCTTTATTTGATAGTCCGGCGTGTAAAAAATTGATAGACGATACCGTTTTTATACATCTTCCGTGCAGCTCGTTTTCAATTATTTAATGTGAGACTGTTGCAGATACATTCTATGAGATTATTCTTTTTGTAGGTGTAACTAAACGAGGTATTGGTACTCGTATGTTATTAATATAAAAACAACTGTGCATATTTGTGATTTCTTGAACTATTTGTTCCTAGATAAGTAAATGCAAAAACGATTGTTCAAAATTTTTTAAGCGAATCGGATGTGATTGGGGTTAACAACAGAACCTATAGCTTTAATGTAATCTTCCTGCCTCAGACCGTCTGCGGAGTTGATAATGATTGGTTGTTTTTTTTTTGGGGAAAGTGGTAGTAGTTTGTGTTTGGACTACAGAGAAAAAAGTGGTTGTATCTGTTGTTTGATCTTTGTTCGTAGATGTACCGGGACTTCTGTATTCAGAGGTCCCGGGAGGTGGGGGGACTCATTTTAATCGATATTAATTACTTTCCATGAAGTTTAGATTGAACAATCGCACAATAATTGAAATGTGCGACTCCGTATCGTAAACTGCACAAGTTTGACCAATCGGTTTGGTGGTCAGGACGGAACTCTCATATACGTATTGTATTCTAATATCTACAAAAATAATTATTACATTTAGGCAGTTGTTGTATTAGCACAAACTGAGTCTTCTAAGAATTAAAGGAGTCACTACCATATTCCGCTCCATTACATTAGGGGATGAAAAATCCCTTCCTTCAAATAATTTATTACTTAGAAACGTATAGATTATTTAAAATATTTTTTTTATTGGTTACATGGGATGTTCACAAATATAAATTCTGTAAATGTTCCGCTTGCTAAAGAAATGTCTAAATATTTTTATTGTTTATGGATATAAGGATTTCAATGTTATACCAATATTTAAATCTCTGTGTCTACTGCTTTAAATGTGTGCCATGGGCTGCATAAAAAACTAAGACAGTATAAAAACGTTCTTACTCAATTTTTACTTTCCCATACCTTATAGGTATAGGGTAAGTATTGAAATCATGAAAATTTTCGAAATCGAGATTTTAACGGAAATATCCGTTTTGGGTCTCTAGGAACCCAAAAAAGTGGTTTTTAAAAAATGTCTGTCTGTGGGTGGGTATGTATGTA
>JABXWE010006487.1:0-23768 GCA_014611495.1 Limonius californicus | reverse complement strand
GTATTTATGTTATTCAGTCAAAAAATTACTATTTGCCAAACCTCTGCACTAACCCAAGTAGCACACAACATTTATAAAACATTATAAACAAATATTAGAAAAAGATAAAATGTGGCGCTTTTTGTTCTTAAATAAATATTTTCAGTAAATATTTTCTAAATATTTTGTGCAAGATTTATAAAAGATTATCTCTTAATGTCCCTGCGCCAAACCGTCCCTGCGCCAAATCATCTCTGCGCCAAACCGTCCCTGCGTTAAAACGTCCCTGTGGCAAACCGTCCCTGCGCCAAACCGTCCCTGCGCCAAACCGTCCCTGCGCCAAACCGTCCCTGCGCCAAACCGGCCACGCCAAACCGGCCGCGCAAAACCGGCCGCGCCAAAACGTCCGGTCCCGAAAAGATATGGATTATAACAGCTACACTCAGTTAAAAATAACTGGCATCCAAAAGAATGGAGTTAAAGGGGAAGACATTGCTACAAAGCAATCCTTAGGTTTGTTAACCAAGAAAGAGAGAGATGAGTTCACAGCTCCAATTACGATTGATTGATATTTCATGTGACGATGTGCCAAGACTTGGTCGTAGCTGTACAGATTATAACGATCATTGTGTCTTCTGTTAACAGTTTTAACGTTCCATTCCTGGACACCGGCATTCTTTTTCACCATGGTTCTCCTTTAAGGTATAAGCATGGTTGATCTGCAGGTTAACGTCGAGTATGAATGAAATTAATATCGGAAACCGTGTAGACATTTAGATACCATGGTTGCCAAATCCTGATAGGGGAATTGTGTGTGGTGGGTTGCAGCATTCGCTTTTTGTTCTACTCTATTGGAGATGTCTAGGTTTCGAACATAGACGTTTTAAGAGGTTTTAGTCTGAAACTGAGCGCTTTGCCAACGGAGCTGTAGTTCATTGTGCATTGTGATGATTTAAAATATATCGTTTTCGAAGACCAGTATTGATTTGGGTATCGACGGCGTGACACCGTTGGGACAGTTAATTAAAATAAAGGATTTGGGGTTGCAAATTTATGACGAATTTGTTATTTAAAATTTAAAATTTAATTTATGTAAAGTAACATTTGCATTTACTATGTTTTGCAATAGTCAACAACTTAGTTTTATTGGTTTGAATTGGTGTGTTGCCTAGAAAAAGTACTTATCTGCTTAGGTTTCAGTAAGTCATCGTCAGGCGGGTAGTTCGTCAGTCGTACACATTTGAGCATCCATTAAAAAATATACGGAATGATTCATTAAATAAGACCCTTATAATAGCAAGTAGTGTCTTCTTAAATATTTCGTAAGTATTTTAGTGCTTAAAAGACCTGAGCTCAAGAATTTTTATGTGATGTCTACATAATTGTTTTTAAATGGAAATACCAATTTACGTTCTATTCTTTACATGGTTTCGACAGTTTCAGTTGTCATCGTTTGGCTGTGGTATGGCGTTCGACCACTGTCTTCGTACTATATTTGCCCCGTTATCAGTTCAGTGACGTATCTGTTTTCGTGTCCATGTAGATTCAAGTGGTACATTGCTGACAGGTGGTGGACAGACAATGCCTTTCGTACTCAAAGTGATTTGGGTTGATTTTGTTTGGTTCAGTTTTATTCTTCACTTTGATAACCATTTTCTGAGGAGGTCACGGTGAAATTTAAGTTGTTGCGATGCTATTCTGGGATCCTCATTGACCGCGAGAAGGGCAGTGTCATCTGCGATTACAATTATCATAGTATTTTGTGCCGTTCGCATGTCCGTGAAATATCATAACACCGACCCTATTGCGCTTCCCTGGGATACCCCAGAGTTCACTGTTTGATGATTGTAGAGGGAGGATTTGCGTTTGAATGTCAAATATGGAATAGAATTTTTAAAATAATATGTAATGAACCAGGTTAATTAAGTTTTCCCTATGGATATCGTCGATGCCTTTGTACAAATACAGTTTAGAAATAACATTACCCAGTTGTTCTTGTCGTTTAAGCTACCGCTTAATATGATTAAGTTTAACAGTTAGTTTCTACGTTCTGAACTTCATTTATATTAACGGCATTATCTAGTTACAAGTAAAATGTTCCCGTTTTGGTGTTCATCTTTAGTGAAAGAAGAATAACGAAGCGTTGATAATTATTAACAATTGGGTGAGCACAATTAGCTACAGGAAAGTTGGAGGTTAATGCTCTGTTTGGTTTTTTCATATTTCATGAATTTTTGCTCTGTAGTTTCGCCTGTAGGTATTGTAGTATTGCAAAGCCGTTCAATTACGATCGAAAAAATAAAATGATGAAACGACTTTTGAATTTACCTCAAATTTTACGTAAGGAAAAGCAAAATGTAATTCAAATGAACGAGTTACGGGGTGTATTAAAATGTTTGAGTTGAAAAGGGCAATCGTTTTAACTAACCCTTTGAGAGAGTCCCACGGGCGCCCATGCATTCAGCGTATGTAACATGTTTGCGTGAAACGAGCTGCTATTTCCGGACACGGCAGCGAAATTGAAAATAAGCAGATGCAATTATGGCATAATCAAAGTCTGAAATGAACAGACATGAAAGTCATTACTTGCATAAAAGTCTAGTTACATCCTAGTTTTCCGCTCACCTGCTTCGCTTATTCGATTACAAAGGCCGATATAAAAGTTTTAGCCGAACACGTTATGCGCTTCTGGAAGAATCCCGGGGATGGTGCAGATTCAATTTTATTATACGGCAAAAAGTTACGGGCCGAGAAAAATATGAGCAGCTCCAACACATCTAAATGAAAATTACGAGACAAAAACGCATAAATGCATATTTATTAAATTCGTCAGTCGAGAGTTTTGCGCTCTGTGCCTCGCCAGATTTGAAATTCGAAGTGCCCGTTCTCTTCACGAATATTATTTATGTGCTTTACTTACGTCGTCGTCCCGGCCCACTTTCTTACTCATGAACTGCAGACACGCCATTTTCACACAACACCATAAACACTTTTGAAAATTATACCGAACGAAAAATAAAACGATCTGCAGACGTTCTTCGCCCGCGGAATATTCCCGGGAATTGGAATAAAATGTGCATGCACTTTGTTTCTGGGAAAAGTCATTTCAAATTTATATTAAGTTGGTTAAAATGTTAAAATTGCCACATTGAACTCGTTACTTCCATCTAAGTTTATGTAAATCGTATTTGCACGATTTTCCGACCAGGAACATAATACATTTTATATACAATTACGCCATATTGTACCTACTTTAAATAGTAATCTACTGCTTTTATCGGGGGAGTAATGCATTACATTAAACTGACTTAATTATAACTGTTTTATGGGTGAAACAACGCTGCATATTTTTGGTCTGCGAGGGGATATTGATAAGTACTTAGCCTACCATATAAACCGCCAAACAAAGTTTTATTTATTCAACATAATCTCCTTTAAGACTTATTCATTTAGAAGAACGTTCATAAAGTAATTCTGAGGCATTAAAAAAATCTTGGTCTGCAGACCACTCCTCAACGGCACACATTGCTTCGTCATTTGTCGAAAATCTTTTACTTTTCAAATGTTTTTTGAGTTTTGCGAATAAATAATAGTCCGACGGTGCTAAATCCGGAGAATAGGGCGTGTGGTCAACCAATCCAAAACCAATTTCATCAATATTTGCAGTGCAATCAACGACCTGTGAGCAGGAGCGTTGTCTTGCAAAAAGAGCACACCCCTGGCAAGTTTTCCGCGGCGTTTTCTCACAATTTCCTTACGTAATTTAGTTAGCAACTCTAATATGCTCCCGTGATAGTTCTACCCCGTTCCAAATAATCTATCAGAATTATCCCATCTTCGTCCCAGAAAATTGAATGAAGAATTTTTGAATGCTGAATTTTTTGGATCGTTGATAACGAACATGCTTCCACTGTTTGGATTGCTCTTTAGTCTCTGGGTCATAGTGATGGATCCACGTTTCGTCCGTAGTAACAAGCCAATCCAAAAAGTTTGAGGAATCTTCTGCAAAACGGCGGTAGATTTCCTTGGACGTTGTCAATCAAACGCGCTTCTGATCAACGTTCAAGCATCTTGAAATCCATTTGGCCGAAAGCTTTCTCATACCAAACTCGTGATGAATGATGTTCATAGGAAATGTGCAATGCTCTGCAATATTTTTAATCTCAATACGTCGATTTTCTAAAATCATATCATGGACAGAATCAATGCTTCCTTGAGTGGTCACAGAAATTGGTCTTCCAGGGCGGTACTCATCTTTCACATCTGATCTTCCTCGTTTATATTCCACAACCCAGTTTTTAATAGTGGTATGAAGGACACTGATCACCTAAGGTTTCTATCATATCAGCAAAAATTTCTTTGCCCGATAACCCTTTCAAAAATAAATATTTAATAACTGACCGAAACTCGATTTTTTCAAATTCTATCTTTTTGTCAGACATGCTGTTTTCAAAAATTCACAGTTTGATCACCTTTCAACTTATGGATGTCAAACTTTGACAACTTATTTATAAAACATCATATTTGTAACCATAGCAACCATATTCACATTTCTTTACTAGAAACTTTCCAGGCTAACTAGATATCAATACCCCCTCGTATACGCAGAGAATTTCAAAAATGGCACCTAAAGTTTGTAGAGATTACAAAATCCAAATACACACGTAATATAAGGGTTACATTTTATTTTTGTATCTGCTTAGAGGACACGAGGGTTGAAAATACATATTCTACATGTTGGTTATTTTGCATTACATAATAACGTTCTTGGAAAATGAAGATATTCGTGCAACCAAGAATAGTTTATTATTTCTCCGGTAACAGGAATGATTTAATTTCTCCAACCAAAGTAGTAATACTAGTGGTAAACCAACTAAGAACTGTTAGGTTTTTTTTAAATTGTGCGCTTTTAATGAATGTATTATGTAGATTATTTGATTCATATTCTGTTCTGCTGTTATAGAGGTCGTAAAGTCTATAAACAATCTGTCTGATTGTAAGTAATTGCTGTGGTTTTAGCAACGAGATGTAAGGTGTTGTGTTGTATTTGTTAATGTAGTAGGTTTTAAACTTTTACCATCCCTATTTGTGGTTTCTTATCTGCAAAACAATTTGTTTTAGAACATTGATGATATGTATTCAACATATATAAACAAATATGTGTTTTGTGTGAATTTGGATCTTTCCTACGAGCATTTTTGTAATGCTGTTTCGTTCTAGAGTGTTTTAAGAACACATTCAAATATTTTTAAATAATCAATTTAATTTAAGGAAAATAGATGATTTTAAGAAATGAAAATATTAGTTCGCCAATTATGCACCGGATTATATCCGTGTGGGATATCAAAATATGCAGAATTGCTTGGGGAACGAGAAAATCGATTTAAGATAGTCTAAAATATAAAAAAAGGTATTTGTTTAATCCTATTTTCTAACGGGTATAGAAAATTGGGAGATCCGTCGTATATTTACGCTAAAAGTGCTTTTCAAATTTTTCTCCTGGATATTGTTTATCCACTTGACGACCCCCACAAAATATTGAGGTATATTTCGTTGCCTTAGCGATCGACACATAATAATTGCGTTGTGTAGTTGTTTATAAGTAGGGACCTTTTGCACACCAAAGCGTAACTACGGCCGCTCGGGCTCTCAACAAATTTGTATATTTGCCGAATATTGTCAAGTTGGAATAAATAACACTACTCATAAATGTTATTTATTGTTTTACCGTGAATTTGAAAGCATTTACAAGGGCCACATTAGTAAATTTAAAGAAATCGTCTTCGAAAATCGATTTGGAATTTTGCATTGGTGGCGTCAGTAGATTTTTTTGTTTTTGCCGTGTTTAGTTCTTTGGCAACGATTGACGTAACTAAATATCAACTGAGTGTGAAACATCAAATCTGGATTATGGAAAGGAAATTTTCAAACATTTAACTCATTTAACGCCAACAAATCAAAGTTAAAAACAGTTAAAGTGTTTTCAGAAGGAGAAACCTCTTCGCAAAAATAATTTGTTTAACTATGAATTTAATAAAATTAATGGCGATCGGAATTTTGATACAAGGTTATGTCGACGAAGTCTAATGTTTTATTCATCAAACAACATTATGGAATAAAAGTATTAACAAACAAGGTGTGGATAAGGTATTCAAGGTTTTCTACTTACCGGTCAGCGAGATAACAACGGCAAATTTGGATATTCCAAGGGATTTTTTCCGGAAAACTATTTACCAACAGGCGTATGTTAAATGTACAGGGAGGCCATTTACATTTACTAATGGAATTTCAGCCAGAAATACCAACTTAAAAAGAACGCAAGTAAACCGGCAAAAAGGTAGCTGAATTCCAAGGGCAGTATAAGTTTCTGAGAATCTTGTGAAACTTTTTCACTTGGTGTTACTAATTTGTTTGTTTGTATGTAAATAAGAAAACACAGATAGTTTGGCAAACTTTTATTGATTCCTCGTATATCATTGATTGATTGATGAAAAAGATCTAATTATTTAATAAAATTGGGTATACCACAAGGTCCTTGGCTTGGTGTACGATTGATGCCCATTCCTTCCTATCCCTGGTTTTCGCTTCCCCCTCTTGGATATTTAGACACAGGTCTTCTTGCGCCTCGGTCCTTCATTGCATCCTGGGTCTTCCACTTCTTCTTCTTACACCCACCTCCACGGATCATTTTATTGGTGTTTCCTCCTCGCTTATTCTTGCTAGATGGCCCAACCATCTAATTTTTGCTTTAACAACTCCCACAATATCTTTATTATTGTAAAGTTTCCTGTTTTCTCCGTTTGTTCTTTTTTTACATCCTCTGTCTACCCTTCTTTCCAAAAGCTTTCCATTCCCACATACTTTAATCGCTGCTGTTTCTTAGAGTTTACACTTGACTTGCTATGCAGCAACCGGTCATAATTGATTTGCATACACAAAGTTTCACTAACCTGAAAAAGCGTTAAGGGTTATAAAATAGATAAAGTATAAGTGCTAAAGTTGTGATTGTGATATTTTCAATAATAAAAATTGATAGGTTAATGAAATGCGTTTCATAAATTCAAAATTTCGGTTTCACAATTTGTACCTCGGTGCTACGCTGTCGAATCCTTTTTATTGCAGTTACCGTCTAATTGTTAAAATAGGACCATGTATAATATTTTTTTATAATTTTTCTAATTTGTTTTGTCCTGCCCTTTCAGGTTCTGCAGAAATTTTATGAGCAGGATTCAAACCACCTGTACAGCGGTAGCGAGTCTATCAGTTTGATCTAAATATTTTTTCTAATGGAGTGTTGTTACGTAAATAGCTAAAGCTGCTGTATATGTTATAGATTGTTAGGTATTGCTTGTAGGTACGGGGTATCTGTTCGACTTTTCCCAACTGAAATAGAAGGCTGTCCTTCAAAACTTTTTTAATTCTTGCTCACCGAACTTCTCGCCTGTAAAACTGTTTTGATTTCTTTTGGATATTTGCACTTTGCTCTGGCGGATTTGTTTCTTGCAAAAGCGATGGATTATTACATGTTTTCAAATGGTCACTCGCTGTCCTTCCTGCTTATAGAATCTGTGCACACGCAAGAGTTATTTTGTTTCTCTTGATTTTGTTCCCGTACGTATCGTTTCTGGTGATAAAATCTATAGTTTTTTTCTGCTGTCGTAAAGTATGCAAGAATTATAAGTGGGTAATAGCTTGTTACGCCACGCTTACAATTGCATAACATGTGCGTGCACGGAAATTATAATGTCGGGGGCATAAAAGCTCCGCCAAAGGCAACCGTTGTTGTTGGAGAACAGTATAAATACCTATACGAATTAAAACGATGCAGTTTTGTAAATTAAACAGCAGGGATAAAGAGTACATAGGAATTTGCATGTGCGCGCGTAGTAGAAGGCCCCGACTGCGGAACCAATTTGCATTGTGTGCTACTGCTGCACAGTAACTATTCCAATTATGCCCTATTTAAACACTGTTTATATGAGCTGCTACTACTTGATTAGCTTCATGATAAATGCAACCGCATTAATGCATCGCCGATGATGCGCCAGAGAACCCGCCCTAATATGTGTAATCGCATAATGTAAAATGTATACAGCCGCTATTAGTTTTAGGTGATTGCTTTTAGTGTGATGACCTGCTATCAGAAAGTGTACGATCATCAGCAGTAGTTATAAGTATAAGTTAACCGGGAATAGAACGACTTCTGCGTGATTATTCTGAAAAATTATATCAATTAAGTAGATGTATCTGGCTCACTCTACCCGATCAGATAACGAAAAACACAAAAAGAACAATGTTCAAAACAATAACAGAAAGTGTGACAACTTACGGCTCAGAGGTATGGACGATGAACAAAATACATCAAAAGAAAATAAGAGCCATGGAGATGGATTTTTGGAGAAGAAGTTGCCGAGTTTCTAGAATTGAAAGAATACGTAACGAGGAAATACGGGAACGCATGAACATAGACTACTCGATCACGGATACCGTAGAAAGAAAACAGTTGTTGTGGTAAGGACACTTAAAGAGAATGGCAGATACGCGATGGCCTCAAAGAGTGTATGAATGGATTCCTTGGCAAAAGCAGAAGAGAGGAAGACCACGAACGAGATGGAAAAATAACGTAGAAGAAGCAATGAGAACTAGAAACATGCATGACGATGAATGGCAAGACCGAAATTCATGGCGCTTAGAAAACGAAAGGCGGCGACAGCCGTAGGAAATTCGCATATATATATATATATATATGGCTCAATATCTTAATTGCATACAAAAATATTTATAATAATTTGCTTCTTGAAGTGGTGTATTTTGTCAAGTACTGCCCCGCTTTTGGAGACACAAGATACTGAGGACCTACAGTTTAAGATGGGCTCCAACCACTAAAGTTCACTTCATCTGTACAAAAGGACTAGGACATCTGAATCTTAGATGGTTGACTCTTAAAGCAGTTTCGGTCAACATACGCAACATAATCAACACCAGATTAACACTGGTAGTTCTCCTATTGCCTTCCTATATAGCGAATTGACATAAATAAAGTAAATTGTGTTTGAACAATGTTTGTAGGAAGACCCGAAGGTTGTTCCTTACTACCACTTCAATCCGTTTACGGTTATTAGTGCCGTGCCGTACTAACCCATAGCGCCGACGATTTTCGCTGCTCTCCGAGGCACCGGGGGTAGCAGCGTGTTAGCATGGGTTTCGGACACCCAACCAATTAGTGACCGCGCGAATCGTTGTTTAGCTTCGAATACTGTTTGACCGCTCCTCGCATTTGTCCGTCATGCTGTTTCCTCCTGTTGAAACATTCATTATTATTAGAACGTCTCAGCAGTTGGAAGTGAATCCTTAGAAGGCTTACTCTCAAAGAAGATTCTAACGGAATGAAACAATGGTCAAATAATGCACGTTGATATAATATATTACTATTAGGAAGTTTCAGCCGTTTGAAGTGAAACCTTAGATGGTTTACTCTGAAAGAAGATCCGGCGAACACAGGCAAGATCTCAGCTGTTTGAAATGAATCCTTAGAAGGTTTACTTTCAAAGAAGATTCGGCGAACGTAGGCAACATAATCTACGCCGGAGTAACATTGGCGGTTGTTCTACTACCTTTTAACGGAATGACTGGTTTTCGAACAATATCTGCTAATGTGAATATATTTTTACATACAACAAGACTGAAGCTTACTTGAATCCATAGAACTCTGTCTTTGAAGTGGGACTGTGAAAGTTGGAAGGAAACGAGACCAACAATTCTTGATTGTCGTTCGTGATTAAATATAACTGTACTACAGGAAGACAGTGGTCAATAATTTTTTAGTTGGTAAAATTCAGTAGATTGAATCGAATTGGGTATCATCTAAAATCACGAATACAATTTTTATAAAATATTACACTTATCGTTTCTAATGTAGCTGTATTTGTTAAACATATGGTAAATTTAATGTAAGTGATAATTGCAACTTCAGTTTTGTGTAATCAAGTTTAAGGAATATGTTGGAACTGTAAACCGCGATCAAATTAGTGCCGCTTATGAAATAGTAAATCTCAAAAGTACAAACTAATTTGTTGTTGAGTTGCAAAGTTCCGACTTACGGCAGATGAGACACTCAGAAATACACAATAATATTAGTGTGTAGTATATGCATACTGTAGGTGTATTTATTGTGACATGGATAGCTGTCATAATCTATATGTAGTTTAAGTTAAAAATATTCTTGTGGAAACTTTGTAGCTTTTAACTCGTACGGTTTATTACGTCTTATTGCTACAGTTACAGGGTACAAGGATTGAATAATAGAGTATGTTTCTAATGATTGAGGGTTAAAATAGCGGTTCAAAAATGACTTTCCCAATGAAAACTGCAATGAATTTTTTACCTGAGTATAGGTTGTCGATTGTGGTTGGTCAAAAAATGAGTAAGAATTTAATGTTAAAAAGAAAAAAGGGTTGATCAAAATGCGTAGAAAACGGATACAGAGTTCTCAGCTTACCCTCTCGCCGTTGCAAAGGTAATCCGATAGAGCTGGTATGGAGTGTTTTGAAAAACAAGCTCAGAAGAATTTTTCGGACCTAAAGTAGGCTTCTACAACTGTTAATAAAATTTGGCAGAATGTTGAAGATTTGAGGACATATTTTTGTTAACAAATTTTATTAAAAACGTAATTGAAACCGAAGAAAAATACAAATTTAAACGTGTTAAATCTAGAAACTAGAAACATAAATAAAAATAGTGATTGTGATCGTCGGGAACCAGATGGTTTCGTTTTAGAAGATGATTACGAACTAAAATTATGTTAATTATTGTTTAAATTGAAAACTGCAAATACGAGGGGTATTTTTTAAATGCGGTCCGTTTTTTAATAAGAAGAAAAGTACTGTAAATATATTTAAAATATATCTTTTTCCATATTATACATACATTTATTTACTTTTCTACATAATTTCTATTTTTGTTCAAATATTTGTCACACCGCTCAACACGTTTTTGAATTCCGACGTCAAAGAAATCTGCCGCCTATGAAGAAGCCCAATCCATGACTGCAGCTTTCACTTCGTCGTCGTCGTTGAACCGTTGACCACCAAGGAACTCCTTTAAGTACCGAAACAAGTGAAAATCACTGGATGCAAGGTCTGGACGGTAAGGTTAATGATCCAGTTGTTCCCATCATTGTCATGGAGCAACATCACACCGGAAGACAGTAGGCCACGCTGCTTGTTTTGTATGGCACGCCGGAATTTTACCAAGGTCACACAATACGAATCAGAATTGATTGCTGTGCCTCTCGGCACAAAATCCACTAACAAAATCCCTTTCCTGTCTCAAAAGAGGTTGCCATGATCTTTCGTGTTGAAATATTCTGTTTGGTTGTTATGTTCTTTTAAAATTTGCCGCTCCATTCGAATTAATTTCTTAATTTGATTGCCGCTCCATAGGAATTAAAAACGTTATTTTAATTGCAGTTTTATGTTAATTACAGTTTCGCTATTTTGTCTTTAAATATTGAGTTACGTTGACAGTTCCCTTTGTAGGCTTAAATTGCCGAATATTGTTTTTTTTTCGCGCTTGACCCTAGACGCTTCTGAGAATTTACGTGCCGAATTATTCTAGAACATTTTCACCATATTTCGAATTATGTTGCAACATTTTGGGGGTAATGCAGCTTTGAGTCGCGTGAGTTCATGAGTCAGCCTTCGATCTTCGCTGAATTCCGGTCCCCGAAATCCCATCAATCGGGGGGCCGTAAATAAGTTGAGTGCTGCAAGGAGCGGCTTGGGTTTTTCGATGGGTGTCCATCATGTGTGATTGTTCGTTTCGCTGTTTTACCATGGGGTGAAAACAGAACATCGACAAATGTCGGATTCATAGAGACACACTGGATTTTATCCCTGTAAAGGCAATTCTTTGCGAATTAGCCGATTGCCTTTGGCGGATTAAGATCGAGCTCATTTCCTGACCCTCTGGCAGTACCGTCGGTGCAACGAATGCATCGAAGTTTTGGGTCCTTGATGCTGACTCCATTCAGTCCAGTCTTCAGGGGTGTACCTGCGGATTTTTATCATCATTCTGTTTAATACTTCCGACATTGTGCCTGCCTGCATAAAAATTTAAGGTAAAGAAGTAAAGTTTTGTGTTTTGTGAAAAGACACCTTACTTGCAAAATTCAACGTAATTGAACCTTTTTTTTTGGAAACAAGAAGCGACCTTCAGCCACCGATTGTCTTTGTTTGCAGTACAAAGTGTAAGGGAAATGTTTATATATAAATAATTGTGTTATTTGAGTGAGTTCCGACGCCGATGGTTCCGTGGTCTTTTGGGACCATTTACGCGCGCCAGTGACGGCGGGCCTCTTTGCTTGAGTGCTCAATTAACTATCTGTAAAATAGAGTTTTAAAAAAATCACCTTTTTGCTGTCATTCTGTTATATTGCTAATAATTTCATTATACGTGTTTTAAAATAAAGTATATCTTTAATTATTTTGTATTTGTATTTGTTTGTGCATGAATTTTGCAAGTTTCATATATACGCTCACCGCCCATCCTATTTTTATGGTATTTTCTAATTGAAATTTGAAAAAATGCTAAATAAATTGAATTTAGTACCGAGTACGTTATTTTTACTGCATTATTAGTCACACTTTTACTTAATTTATTCTTTGGTGTTACATAGAGATGACAAAATAAAGATAACAAAAAAACACGTACTTTATTTTAACTTTAAAAAACTTAACAAAACGACAAAAACAACCAGGATGTAAAGTTCTAATATCGCGTATTGCTTTCTCGTGCGCGAATCACTGCCGACATTCGGCGATTCATTTTGTAGATCAACCTTGATCAATCTTGAGGGATCTGATCCCATTCTTCGAGTAAAACAATTCGGAGTTTGTTGCGGTTATTTGGAGCAACAGGTCTGGCTCTGAGGCGTCGTTTTAACATGTCCCAAACATGTTCTACAGGATTTAAGGCCGGACTATTTGCCGGCCAATCCATAACAGGAATCTGAACTTCATTTAAGAATGCAGTTACGATTCTTGCAGATGAAAGGAGCATAAGGAATCAAATGAGGTAATAGAATCTCTTCTACATACCTATGTGCTGTTAATGAACCTCCTTCGATGCATACAAGCTCCGTTCGTGCATCAGCAGAAATCCCTGCCCACACCATAATTGAACCTCCTTCAAATCGTACCCTTTCCGAAAAAGTACAAGGAGCAAATCTTTCTCCCCTTCTTCTCCATACTCGTTCGCGACCATCTGACCCACGAAGATTAACTCTGGACTCGTCAGAAAAGATAACGGTTGTCCACTGTTCGATTCTCCAGTTTGCATGATTATGCCCGAACGCCAAACGTGCTACTCGATGTTGCCGTAGCAATCTTGGACCTCGTGCTGGTCTTTTTGCACACAAATTTGCTTCGTTGAGTCTCCGTCTAACTGTTTTTTCAGAAATATTGACGTTTCTTACACGCTGAAGGGCATTTCGAGTCTTGGCTGCAGTAGTATGTCGATTTCTTAACGTAGACGAAATGATAAAACGATCCTCACGAGCGGATGTCTTACGTTTAGATCCTGTTCCCGGCCTGCGGCCATAGCTACCGGGTTCTCTAAATCTTCTATGAACATCTTTTAACGTTGAACGAGGAATACCTAGAAGATTAGAGACATAACGTTGACTGCGTCCGTCTTCAAGTAATGCAACTGCTTTAGCAACAGTTTCTGCTGGCAAATGCATAATTTGAAAGCACTATAAACCAAAAACACTAGCAATAAAGGAATTAAACAGAAAGTAACAAAAAAATTAAAAACGATTTAAAAAGAACATAAGAATAAACACAAAACTTTACGCAGTTCAAATTTAGAACGTAAATGATATCAACAGAATTTGTTTTAAATGTTTGTTTTGGCAATTGTTTTCTAACAGATGTGATCGTTATTATCATCAACTATGTCTGCTAGTAAAATAGATACCATTTTCAATAGTGTACCTAATGATATTAGTTGATAACTAGATATTATTGAGAAAAACCGGGGTGGTCGGATTTCTATGCCGTTGAGTGTATATAGGAGGAGGCACAATAACGGTGAGTTCGATTCCCGTAAGCTGCTGGCCTTTCGGCCTTCCACGAGGACCTACAATCAGCTGTATTTAGAAGGTGGCGCCCACTAATTTTGACCCACTCTATACACAACTAGGCAGATTTCCTCCCGTAAGCAATTTCCGTGAACTCCCCCTACTCCGCTGAGCTAAACGGCAGGCCTTTTTCCACCTATCCGGTACGGGTCGACGGAAAAGCTCGTTTGGCCCGCAACATGGCTTTCACTCTGGTTGGTGACGATGTGTGTCGCAATTCCATTGCCCGTTGCTTGGACTCAGTGGTCATGTGAGACACCCAAGTCTCATCTCCTGTAACGATGTGGTCCAACAATTAATCTCCTTCCTGATTATATCGAGTCAAAAACGATAAAATACAGCTCAATCTTCTGTTTCGTCTGTGATCGTCAGAAAGCAGTCTTGTAACCCACCGAGAACACAATTTTTGATAATTTAGTTTATCCGAAACAATGGTGTACAAAACTGACCTTGAAACCTGTGGAAAATCAATTGATAACTTTGAAATCGTGAATCGTCGGTCCTCTCGAATTTTGTTGTCCACATCACGAACCATATCTTCAGAAATCAGAGAAGGTTGGCCAGGGCGTGGCTCATCACGCACATTAACCCGCCCGTCCTTGAAGATTCTCACCCGTTTCCGAACTTTACTGTCACTCATTTCTGCTGCTGCCAAGTTTCTTGCACTCAATAATCGAATTACAGATCGTATCTTACAGTCGGTGGGCGACTCAATTTTCATAAACATTATAAACTTCTACAGCTCAGCACACAGACAGACGATACGGCTGTATATGGCGTCTAAACGCGCGCGAAGCATGCTGGGAGCAGAAGCGCAAGCGCACTTCGGCAATCGCGCGTTGTTCTCACTCTCATTCACAAACGGACCATATTTCTATCTTTCGGAAAGAGTATAAAAAATGTTGCGGATTTAGCCAAACCGCTTCTCAGCCCCGGTTGTTTAACCGTTTCAATGTTTAGTATCATAGTATACATTTTGCTTTATAAATCCTGAACGTCGCTTCTGTTGTCTGCGTAATAATTCGTTTTTAGTTGCTGTCTAGATGGTGAAAAAGCATTTTGACCTAGGCTATTTTAATTGTTCAAACCAGTATTTAAAGTCACGCAATAAAACATTTACCAACCATGATATGATTACACCTGTATGCGTTCCATGCATGGTAATAGATTAATATAGAAATAGACTCGACAATTCGTTTTAGAAACTGTAATTGTAACATTGCTAGAATCGCACAAAATCCATGAACATTATTGATTAACATTGTGTAATTTATTATTTGGATCTTGTACTTAATTTAAATGTAACGATGGCTTTTCCAGCATTTAATATAGAACCAACATTTGAAACTGGATTCGTGAAATAAAAAAACCATGAATTCTTGGTCATAGAATTTAAAAATCTATTTTTAATATATTCGAAACTTAAGAGCTTGTAACTGTCTCGCGACCATATATCGTATCGAAAGTAACTTTCGGTCTCCATCGCTCAGTATAATGTGATCATCACAGCCTGCCGAGTCGTAGCCCAATTGATGGATATCTATGTTACTCTGCGTTTGTGGATGCTGAAAACCGATACTAATGGCGCAGTTAGTGGCAATCATGTTACCTTAGCAGCTATATGAAGTTGTCAGTTATATAAGATAATATTTAAGGGCAAGTTAAGATTGAAAGGGGTAAAGTGAGTGTCCCACTTTATGAAGCTGTGGTGCCCGGCTCCTACTGAAACTGTTACTTAAATTATGTTGGCGTGAATTCCGGGAAAGTTGTTAGTATCTCCAGGCGTATTCATCAGTGTCTTCAGTTTCCTGCGTAATAACCTTAAGTTAGTGAAGTACAATAGTATTGTTAATGCTAAATTGAAGTAATCAGTCTTGCGAGGTTTATTTACAGTAACCTCCCGCGCGTAAACTGAGGCGGCGAGAGATTGTATTGCCTGTTTAATACTAAGAGCGATAAAATACAGCACCTCTAGCGACAGAAGCAGTAACCAACGGCCACATAAATCTCACTCGAGGCTCGTGTCTGGCATGCCAAACCGCACGGACCACCCTCTCCCACTTCTTTATCATTTGCCCGCCAAGTTGATAGCCTGCCAATAAATTATACAGGAGACACTTTTTGCACCTTCCTGAATTCTTAAGTTTCCTGTCTTTCATCGGACGAGAAAGCGGGAGGCTGCTGACGTGTCCCGCTCACCTCACCCCAGAGCCTTCCTCCAGCGAAACTACTTTTCGTAATTTCTTATTAATGTCGCAGTTATAGTCAAAACCCCTTTAAGTTTTGTAGAAGTATCGAATCTATGCAGCTGTTAAACAATTTTGAATTTCAGCTCATTTGAGAAAATTTATTACTAATGATACTAACTTAAGGAATGAGTTTTTGACTAAAAGTGCCTATTCTAAAATTTTTGCCATTAGATAGTGGTATTGTCAGGAATGCGAAGAAAAACTTCAGGACATGATTCTATTCCAAATATTGTGTTAAAACATCTAACATCAAAGGTGCTTGCCTTTCTAGCAACCACCTTACACGCATGCATCAGACTATGATATTTCCCAGAAATGTGTAAAAAAGCACATTTGTTGCTGTTTATTAAACCAGGGAAAAATACACATGAACCTTTACACGATGTCCAGATCGACACACGGCTATCTGAAATTATAGAAAAAGGTTTTGAAAGTAAATAGCACACTCTAGTGTTTTCCTCGATTTTTCAGGCATTCGGTAAGGTCGGGATCCAACTGCATACACCAGCTTATTTAGTGAAAATAATCTCGTCCTTTCTAACCGAAAGAACCGTTGCTTAGTCAATGCTGAACTGTGAGTTAAAAGAGAAATTAACGTAGGAGTGCCATAGGGTTCCATGCTGGGCCCTGTCCTATTTAATATCTATGAGAGTGACATCGTCGAATTACTTGATCCTCATCTAGCAATGTATGCTTGCGGTACGGCAGTAATTGCCCAACATAGTGACATCTTTGAGGGAGCAACACAACTTCAAGAAGCTGTCAGCGCAATTGCTAACTGGTGTATGAATGGATCCGGCAGCGCACATGAATAAAAGATGTAGTTAAGCATGCAAGCCAGCTAAAGTGGAAACAATGCCAGATCAACGACAACCGATGGAATTATGTCATTCAACAATGGAGACCCTGGACCAGAAAACGATAAAGAGGGAGACCGCAGCTACGGTGGGTCGACGACATAAAGAAAGGAGTCTGGCATGACAGGATGGGAAGAGCCCGAAACCGAAACGAGTGGAAGGAAAGCCTATGTCCAATACTGAAATGAAAGAGGCTAGCAAGAAAGAGATAGTAATGAATGGTATCTGCAATTAAACCCACAAAAATGCGAATCGAAGATCTTCAGATTACGTAGCCCCACTAACACACGAAAACTCAAAATTATTAATTATGAAATAGATTGGAACCCCGCGACAGAGCAGTAAGATATCTAGGCCTCCACCTGGATAGAAAACTCACGTGGGAAATACACGTCAACAAAACACTAAATGAATGTCACACGATATTAATACAACTATATTCACTGTGCACTTCTTATACAGGGTGATTCAAAAAATATGGTCCAAACGTTAAGGTGTAATTGGTGTTGTTAAAATAAGTAAAAAATGCCAATAAACTCATGTCCGATTCCAATTGTTTTCTAGTTATAACAACATTTTTATTTTTAATGAACAACATATACAATTTTACAAGCAAAATTAAAAATAATCAGAAATTTTCAAAATGTCCACCCTCTACTTGTACACAAAGTTGACCACGCCGATGCAGGGAATCTCCAACATTCCTCAACTGTTGAGGATCTCTTCGAATATCCGCAACAGCTTCATTTATTCTATTAACCAAGTCATCCTTGTTTTGAATTTTCGTTGCATAAACTTTTTCCTTTAATACACCCCACAAGTAAAAATCTAGTGGAGTAATATCAGGCGAACGAGCCAGCCATGCTGCTGGACCTTCTCTTCCAATCCAGCGTTGTGGGAAGTTGTGATTTAGCCAATCTGGAACCTGCCGTGAATTGTGTGTCTAACTCTAAATACATGGCACCATTAAACCAATGTGGTAATACATATGGTCCGATAACATGATCGCCTACAATACTGACCTAAACGTTAATACTGAAGCGTTGTTGAAAAGCAGTTGTGAATGTAGACCGAGGGTTTTCGAAATCCCAGTGGTGCATATTATACCAGTTGTTGATACCATTTCGACTTCCGTGTGAACTGCGATTCATCCGTCCAGAGAATTTGACTTGAGAATTTCTGAATTGTATGCGATAGCATCTACCAACCATTGACAAAACTGTAGGCGCCTCAAATTATCACCATTATGTAGATTTTGTACATTTTGTAGGGATTGGTAGGGATATAAGCCGTTTCTGTTTAGCGTACGCCAAACTATTGACTAGGTAATACCTAACTGCCTAGAAACCCTTCTAGTACTCGTCGATGGGTTTTGCTGGACTGCGTCAATAAAGTCAGCTTATTGTCCACGTTATTTCTTCCAACATGATGAGGTGGTCTAACCATACCTTTTTCACACAAATTTCGGTACAACCATTCAAATGTTCGGTGGTCAGGCTGTCGCTGGTGAGAATACCTCCTCCAGTATTCTACCACAGCTGCATGAGCATTCTCGCTGCAATAGCCATATACAAAATGCATTTCTACATATTCACGTGCAAGACAAGGGTCCATCATTACCCCACTTAGAAAACAACAATAATTCAAGCTTGAAACACCTTCTGTTATAACAAATTAGTATTTGTTTGATTTATTTCCTATATTGACTTGATTTAACAGAACAATGATAAAAACAAAGAAATCCTCTGTAACTAGATAATAATTGCAAATATGGGTTTATTAACATTCTTTGCTTCGTGTAGCATCGCACATCACACCCTTAAGTTTGGACCACACCTTTTGAATCACCCTGTATATATAGCATTGTTAAGACCGGTAATAATTTATGGTTTCACAGTTTAACAAAAATTCAAGGGTTTTAGAATAGAATTTTGGGAATAACTACAAATGCACCGTGGTTTATTCGAAACAAATATCTCCATGATGAAGTCGGCGTATCCACCGTCAGACATTTTGAACAAAAATGTAACAAAAAGTGCTACGCAAATTTACCATTCTGTGCGGGCGCAGTCCACTACTCCATTGGGAAGAGAAACTTACGTGCGAGGTTAAAGCAACTTCTTCCTCAAGAAGTGTTTATGTTAACTGACGATAGTGATCTTGATTAAATAAAGCGTGTCTGTAGTGCTTGACGAGCTCGTTAGTAGCTGCCCTCTTAAAGTGATAAACTGTGCAAAATTAAAAGTATTAAGTCTACTGTGAATAACAGTAACTTGTTGAACCGGTTTATAACAATTAAAAAAAAGAACTAAGTATACTTAATCCGTTGCACCTGATTTAAAAATTTTTTTAACAGTATTGCGTTAAACAATCCCGAAAACTTTATTTAAATTAAGTTTTCGTTTGAAAACATTTTAAAGGGTACTGCGTGAATGATATACAATATTCTTTACAATTTCTGCCATTGCAAGCAGCACTTTCTTGGTAGCAACAGCGACGAGTGATGATAACTAATAAATTAACAAACTATAATATTATTTTACTTGTATACCATTAGATAGCCAAAAGCTACATCTTGACTGGAGTATTACAAAACACGCAAAAGGAATCTCTGGCTTAACATAAAATATTTTGAATATAAGGTGCATTCGTAACAATAAACTATCTGTATGTAGAGAGTTTTCGGAGCTAAGTATACCTAACCTGCTTCCAAATGTTTAACAGAATTTTTATTTGAAATCCCTTTCGAAGTATACTACATGAAAAATATACAATATTGTTTTCAATTTATGCAATTACAAATAGCGCTTTAATGTTTCTTGTGCGAGAACAATATTTTGTTCTTTGAAATTGTTTAATTATTTTTACTAATGCTTCAGTTAGTGTAATCATATAAATTATGTGCTTCCAAAGTTTGTGTCTTTTTAAGTGTTTTTTTTAAAGGCTTTTTAAGGGTTTTGTTAAAGTACGTTACATTATAAAATTTTGGAAGGTCTATAGATTGGTTTCTGTTTCTTATCCAAACTTGTTTTAAGTGTTCCTCTCGTTTGTAATTGCAATTGGAATTCCCAATTCTAGAATCACATTCTATTTCAAAATCGGAAAGCAATTCTAAACATGATGCAGATCCTATTCTTGAAGCTAAAGAATCGGTTACAATTCGGGACTCGTTTAGCTACCATTTACTGTGACTACCATTCCTTAAGCCATGTAATTCCTAAAACATGTTCAAATCGTTTTAAACCAGCATATTTGTTGTATATTTAGTTGCGATTAGTAATAGTACAAAAGGCGAAATAAACTGTAAAAGTGTATTTCGTCAAGCTTTTTGAACCACAAAAGTGTGTATAGTTGTGATGTGTGTTAGTACATTGTAATTTATTTGCGTCGATACGCTATGCTTAATTTGTTTGTTTGTCTGTTTTATTTAAAGTCGGCCTATTTCTGCTACTATGGCTAACCACGGACGCCAGAGAGCGTTCCTACCACACCTGGAAATTTAGCCTGTTTGAGGGTTCTTTTGACGTGTCCAACAACACTTGGACACGGGGCCTACGATTTTACTTCCTATCCGAGAAGAAGGGCCGTTTTAGTGTTTTTCATCGCTCAGAAAAAAACCACCGACCTCGGCGTCCGGATTCGAACCCGGGACAGCTGCGTGAAAGGTATACGGCCAACCTATCCGAGCTACTGGCGCCGCCGGTATATATGCTTCATTTACAGAGAGTTCTAATCATTTTCTGGGTTGGCCTAGAACCTAAAAGATCGTGTAGGGTAGGGTCCGTGTCGCACAGCCTCCCGTAGGACTCATGATGTAGTATGGTTATTTGCGCCCTTGACAAATTGTCAACTTCGCGCCTTTTTTATTTTACGCTTAGGGCTGAACGTAAATGTAGTGCCCTTTATTATAATGAATTTGGTATACATATGCATTATCAAATAGTTAATTTAAACGGGCACATTATTTTAGTGCACGTTGATCAATGCGGCAACGTTAACTGTGTAATTATTGTTATAATTTGCCAATTAAAGCTTAGACCTCCTGGTTATAACCAATAATCAAACAGAACTAATTAACGCATTTGTTGCTGTAATGATAATTACAAAAAAAATCATTACGTCAATCAATACATTAGAAAATCCTGTCATACTAATATCACATAATTATTTAAAACTTATATTATTAAAAATAAAATATATTAATGATTTAAGGTATCATAATACCATTGCTTCAGTGACATAGTTAGTTTCCACTTATAGATAAAATTATCACAGATTGTAGGCGTTGTACCCGTTAACGTAAAGGAATTGTACCCAAATAGGCTAAACCAGGTCGAAATAAGTGCCTAATATTTAAAAATGGTCCTTATTATCGAGAATTTAAAGATGGTAAGGAAATTTTACCAAAAAAAATATGTTGGATTTCCGTTTCGTCTTTCTATCAATCTTTAACATTTTTACGTCTCCTTAAATTCTTAGTAAACGTTTATATTTTAAATTTAGTCAAAATATGAGATTTTAGTTTTACAATTTTCAGAAATTCGTTGGCATCCCAAAGAAGTAAAATCAGGTTTGTAGGCCTTTAAGAGCTCTGTGAAATTTAATTAAACCCTCAAGCCGTTTACGATAAACGTAATCTTGATACTTACGGGTTATTAAATATCTTATATTGTCACCTGGATTACCGGTTTTCGAGGTAATGGCAGTTAAAATTTCAATATACACAAATGGCAGCGGTCTTTGTTGTGAAATGTCTGAGAAAAATGTCAAATTTACGGATTATCTTTTAAGAGAAACCATAATATCAGAGAAAAATAATATCAAAATTCAGCTTTCGGTTCCCAATGTCTTCAAAAACTTATTGCCTGGATGCATTTTTAAGCCTTTTCATTTTACAGTTGGACATCGACCACTTAATGTGTTTCATAATTTTTTATTCAAACATAGATTGTGATACATCGTTAAAAAGAGAAAAAACTACTATTTAACTATGTAAAAATCCAATATGACACCCATTTAAAATAAGGAAGTTGCTACAATAACTCGGAAACCGCCATTTTAAATTTTATATAAGTGTCTAATCAAAAAAAGTAACTTATACATGAAATATTTTTTCATATATTTTATAATTACGGAGATATTTGACTTGAAAATAGCGATTTTCAGGTTCTTTGAATAATTTCTAAATTATTTGGAATTTAAATTGTTCTCAATCTGAATCAGCACTCAAAAATGCACAGGCTTGTCCATTTTAATAAATCTCTATATTTAGTAATAAGATAGATGCCCATGGTAGGCTACTTAATCTCGGACACTCTGTACAAATCATACACACAACGTACGGAAACGAAATGGACTTGAGTTCGTAAATATTGTAACGATTATTTGCGATAAAATTTCAAAATCGATTGTTTCATGAAGTCAGTACAGAGCAATTAAAAATCATAATAGAATAATATTGTATAACAGTACACAATTTGTAAATGTATACAAATTTTTATCATTAAAAGCAACTGTTGCTCACCATTAAACCAAAATTATAATTGTACCAAAGAAATGAAAGGTTGCTGTTTATTTTTGGCTGCACTTTCGTCAAGGAATACAAAAGGCATCGGTATTTTCATTCATTGTCAGAAACATGTTTTTCTAGGAAATCTCTAGAAGGCGGACCCTGTCGTTCTAAAGTTTATTAGTCATCATCATTAAATGGGTTGTAATCAGAGATTTGTGGTGGTAGCTCAGTTGGTAGAGCGCTCGCTTTCTGAGTAAAACGTCGATTCTGGCTTGGGTTCGAAACCTAAGCATTACAATGCAGATTTATAAAAATCTTGTCTGCAACCCACCATGCACAATTTCCCAATCCGGCTTGCAACTGTGGGATCTTAATGCTAAAAACTTTCTCTGGAATTTCTATTGTTCGGATTCAACGTTATACTGTATGGGGGACCGTGTTTCTACCGTAGCGCTGAGGAGAAACACGTGGCAGAGAAGAGGCCGATGCCCAGCAGTGGGACAAAAAGGCTGTCAATGGATGGATGAATGCATGAATCAGAGATCTTAAATGTTTTGCAACAGTACTTAAACAATTAGATTTTTATTGCTTTCTTATTTTATGATATTAAACTTAGATTAATACAACAATAATTTTCTGATGATTTCTGAATAATAATTTTGCGTTGTTTCGCTAGTTGTACGAAAAAGCGTAGTTGATGAATTGATTTTGTTTACACTTTTGCCGTGGGTGACTATGTTGCAATATTGTATTTGAAATCCGCTTCAACCAATGTATTTTGTTACAAAATTAATATTTCATTTATTACTAAGCTATAATTTAAAAATTAACGGTTGCATCTAGTACATAATAACAAATTGTTACGGAAAATGTAACATGTAGTAATTAGAAATAAAGAATTTCAGTAAATATAAAATATGTAAATAGAAATATTCTGAAGATTATTCCGCAACACCAGGAAATTTTTTCTGTTTTCGATTAACTTCACAATGAAAACCGTGTATGTTTGTTTATTTAATTGAATTCCAATC
>JABXWE010006486.1:0-16227 GCA_014611495.1 Limonius californicus | reverse complement strand
CCAGGTAAACGATGTAGAAAATCTGTCATTTGAAAGTGTATTTGGTCAACTGCAGGTAGTACTGGAAATAACTGACAGCGCCATCTTTCGCAAAGGTCCCAGCGGGTTTAGATTGAATCTAGTTTGTCATTTACTTGAGACGTCTAGGTATTTATTAGCCTATGGTATTAGTTACGGCTGGGGAAATGAATGAATGAATGAATTTGAACCAAGTAAAGCAGGAAACAATTATTAGTTTACAGAATAATTAGTATCTAGAAAATCCAAACATTATAACAAACATTTTTAATTTTTAAATAATAACTTATAACTGACGAAGTATCTACTCACACTTGCAAAACAACGTGTATCTGACAGAACTACTAATTTAACACTGTCCACTAAGTATGAATTACATCACGAACTCCCCACCCGATAACATTATCTATAACTATTTAATAATATTTTGCATCAAATCAAACAGTCGTGACAAGCCAAAAACGGATGTACTATTTACATTGTTTTTGATTACGAGTCGGATGTGATCATGCCCTTGAATCTAATATGTTAATCGTCAAGAGATCATTACTGGCGTAGAAATTGTTACTACATTTACATATTACCTTCTCTGTATTCAGTTGTTTATGCCAGCCTATAAAATGTGTCACTATTACTAAACACTACGCATTCCTATTTCAAGACGTATGCGGATTGCCAATTCGTTATACAGAGTGTATCAGAAATAGGTACAGATACTAAATCCGATGGTAGATTACAACATCTACAAACTAGAAAAAACATTTCGTTGGCAATGAGACCCTTAAGATATGAGAAAATAATAATTGGAAATTTGACCCAAAATTGTTTGAGTACCGCAGAATAGTAACAAAAATTTGAGTTCAAAGACATGTTATGCAAGGGAGAGTAAGATAGAAGTGCAAAAAATTTCTTATCACCTGCCACAAACCAATACTATTAGGTAGTTCAGTAATTCTATTCAGTCTGATGTTGTTATCACAAGCCAGACAAGTTTTTACGTGTTTGCCACTTTGGATTTACTTTACAATTAGGTAATAACCTTCTACAGCTTAAATGCATTTTCCGTGTATCATCAGCAGTTCTCAAACAAAATGTTATTTTACTTTTTAATTCAAAAAAATAAACTTAATGATTTTTGAAAAATGAATAGTACCATTGAATTCTACTTGAGCCAATCTATTACTGGTTTAAATACTTGTACCTATGTCTCATACACTCTGTATAATTCTAACAAAACAAATATAAATCCTGGTGGGTTTATACAGTATAATTATACGAGGCTGCCTTTTGTATTTCGGGATTAAGCAACCCCAGTGCTACCATCTGCCAACTGACGTCTCTATCGTAAAGTTTGACATTTTTAATTGTATGCGTACTCAGAACGTTTTGACGTATGAGCGCTATTTGTGTTGTTTAGAGTAACTTGAAAAATTCATATCGACCAAAAAATGGAATTAAATCGTGAACATTTTCGTGCGATTATTTTTAACAACTTTCGACGTGGATTAACTCAACAACAGTGCATCGATGAACTTAATTCGATTTTTGGCGATGAAGCACCATAAAGGACCCGTGTTTATCGATGGTTTGCCGTAGTCAATCGTGGGCGTAGTTCGCTCAACGATGAATTTTGTGAAGGTCTTCCAAAATCGGTTGTTGTTCCGAAAAACATTGATGCGGTGCGTGAACTGATACTGCAAGATCGTCATGTGACTTCTCGTGAGGTTGAGGTATCCTTGGACACTAGTGTGACTAGCATACATTCAATATTGCATGAACATTTGGCCGTAAAAAAGATATGTTCGCGTTGGGTCCCACATAATTTGACAATCGCTCAAAAACAAGCTCGTGTCAATTGGTGGCAAGAAATGCTCAATAAATTCGATCGCGGTGCTTCAAAACATGTGTATGACATCGTGACAGGTGACAAATCGTGGGTCTACGCTATGAGCCCGACAGTAAATAGCAGTCGACTGTATGGCTCTGCCAAGGCGAGCCAAACCCAACAAAAGTCGTTCGTGCTCGAAGCACTTCGAAGCAAATGGTCGCCTGTTTTTTCGGAAAACTGGACATGTAATGAGAAATAAGGAAAACCAACCGCCAAAGACGGATCATTCTCCATCACGACAATGCGAGCTCTCACACATCGGCTCGAACAAGTGACTTTTTGAACACTCAAAACGTCGATTTGATGAGTCATCCGCCGTATAGTCGTGTCTTGGCACCCAATGACTTCTTTTATTCCCGAACATCAAAAATAAATTGCGAGGTCAACGTTTTTCGACACCTGAAGGAGCGGTTGATGCGTTCAAAATTCCTGGTTTTGGAGATACCTCAATCGGAGAGGAAAAAGTGCTTCGAAAATTGGTTGACACGCATGCAAAAGTGTATTGATCTTCATGGAGAATATTTTGAAAAACAATTAAGCCATTTTCGATGATTAATATTTGTTTTTGTTCCATAATCCCGAAATATAAAAGGCAACCCTCGTATAACACCTACTTAGCACATCATATTTTACGGAAATAGTTATTTTTCTTCCTATTATTAATGTAGGTATGCGTGAACGGTTGTTTCCGTTTATGTTAGTTGTGTTTGTAAATATTTGTAGGTAGTTCTTTTTTATGGTGATTCAAATTTTTAGTCAATTTTTAAAGTCAGATTTCCATCATAACAAACTGTGATTTTCTTTTTTTTTCCAGCAAGACTGGCAATTTCAGTAAAGCCGTCCACCGTAAATATTTTTTTTCACTATGTTCTCATTAGCCTGCCTCGGCGGTCTAGCGACCAGCGCGTTTGCCTTTAGATACAAGGGATGCGGGGTGGAACCTGGTCAAGGTCGGTGAAATTTTTCTAGCGTGGAAAAATCTGAAAATGCGCCTTCTATCAGATAAGAAATAAAGCCGTAGGTCCCGTGCTACTGCGATGTGTGACACGTTAAAAATCACTACTGGAGTTGGAATTACCCCAGATAGACAAAATTCTTAGTTAGGGTGTAGAATGGGCCAATGATGGCTGCAGGGTTTACAGATGCCTGGAAAACCACATCCTCGATCTCGCTCTTTCAAATCGACAAATCATGTTCTCATTGAGATCCCACGATAAAACTATCCACAATTATGAAGAGTTATAGTCACCAACATACGATTTTATTTATCAAAATTAAATACACCGAATTTCGACAAATTGAAAAAACGTTTCTGATCAAATAGGCGTATGTTTCGTATGGAGATTACAAAATAACTTGGACAATTTATATATCAAATGAAAGCACATTTCATATACTTAAAATAATTTATATATCATCATTTAAACAATTATCGCAAAATATGTCCATTTATTTAAAGTAAAAACTACACTTTTATAGAGGGAAAATGTTCGAAATTTCATAACTTCAAATTCCTTAATATTTCAAGCCCCAAAATTTATACTTTTACATGTCTGAATATACTGACCGTTATCCATTAATTTCATTAAAATCGGTGATGTGAAGGTTCAAACATAAGTTGACTTGAAATGGGATACTGTAGAATACAAATTATAGCTTCATACAAAAATTTAATTTTACAGTAATTACCTACCTCCAGCAAGTTTGTTTTCAAATAAATAAATTTCTACACAGCAAAGCGGCAGGGTTCAACACACGAGACTTTTTGACATACTAACAAATATTGGAATAGATACTAAAGGCATCCGTATTATTCGTAACTTATATTGGAATCAGACAGCAAGTGTTCGCGTATAGAAGGTAAAACAACTGAAGAAGTGAACATTCTGAAAGGCGTCAGGTAGGACTGACTGCATATTGTCACCAATGCTTTTTAATATATATGCAGAAGCAATTTTTGATGTAGCCTAACAAAACAGACCAGAAGGTATCATCATTAATGGTGTAACAATAAACAATCTGAAATACGCCGATGGTGCAGTTCTACTTACAAATAGCCAGGATGGCATGCAAGCCTTAGTCGATTGTGTAAATGTGGCAAGTAATAATCACGGTTTAAATATCAATAAGAAAACCCAGTATATGGTAATCAATCCAAGAAATATCATTAACGCTTCACTCAATTTAAATGGAGAATCCCTGAAATGTGTCGATAAGTACAAACACCTGGGATGGTATGTTATTGACTAATGGGACCACAGCATGGAAATAAAATGCAGAACCGAACAGGCCAGAAAAGCTTTCTTCAAGATGAAGACCGTACTATGTGACCGCAACCTCAAACTACAACTGAGAGTGCGTATAGCGAGATGTTACATCTTCTCTGTTCTGTATGGGGCGGAATCCTGGACACTCACACAAGCAACGTGCAAAAAAATCGAAGACTTGAAATACGAATGTATAGAAGAATTCTAAAAATATCATAGACCGTCAGAGCAACTATTGAATCGGTCCTTCAAAGAATGGAAAAAATACAGATGTCCTACATACCATCAAATCTAGAAAGCTTGAATACTTCGGCCACATAATGTTCAACGAAAAATTTACTACAATTAAATGTACACGGGAAAATTCAGGCAAAGAAAAGACCAGGAAGAAGGAGTACGTCGTGGCTTAAAAATCTACGACAGTGGTACGAGGGCAAACTTTTAAATTTTTACAAAATATAGGAAAGTACAAAATTTTTTGGAACAAACTGTTTCATTGCTTTTCAAAATATTCGTCTTTAAGATTTATACACTTTTACATACGTTCAAACCAATTCTCGAAACATTTTTCCACTCTGAAGTTGGTAGGGGAAGTGTGCCCCTGATGGCATCCTGCTTATGATGGCATACCTTGAAGATCTATGTTATTATCACTTCTATGGAATAATAGTAACTAAACTCTATTTGTTGAGGATTGAGCTAGAACGTCAACAAACGCACGTGTTTGACTCACCCGAGCGCGCGCAGTGATTGGTCTTCGCTAGATAACGCTAATGCCTCATTAGTTAAGGAGTAATTGACGCTCAAATCCTTTACTTTGCACTCATAATTACTAGGTTACGTTTGTGTGCTTTTTGAGCAGTGCTTATCGGTTTTCGGAGCGTTTGTATAATGCCTGGTGCCTATTTTCCTAAAATGGAGCAAATTGTTCCAGAAACGTGTAATCGTAGGTGGCGTCCTACTACTTTTAATGAAAAACAATTAATAGTAAATTTGTATAATTCGACGTAAAAGAAAATCCGGAGATTTTACTGACTGACATTGTACAATTTGTTGCTAAAACAGTGTGTGTTAGTGTTGCAACAGTTAAAAGAATTTTAAAGGAGTTTTGGGATACTAAAACTTTGTCTTCTCCAAAATCTCCCGGAGTTAGAAAAAAACTTTTAAACGAAATTGATGATGCTGTTCTCTTTGCAATTCGTAAGAAGGTACGTGCTATTTTTAAACACCTTTACTTTAAATAAATGTTCTTTTCAGAACCACCAATTCTTCTAAAAAAGAATTCTGATGGCGCGAACGTTAATTTAGAAACGCAAGGAATATTACGTAAATACACATCCGGTAAATCACCTGTCAAGCGTTTGTTTACGTTTTAGCTAGGTGGAATTGGGCGTGTACGATTACGTTTGTTATACACTTTTATAAATTTTGGTCGTAACACATGAATAGCGTTTTATCAATAATTATATTGTGAACTAAGTTGTAAATTTGAAGTAGTGGTATTTATACCCTGTTATGTTCAATTTAAAATGTGCCGCTTTATATTATAATTAATTTCTTAATTTTTTTGCCTCTTCGTAGGAATTAATAACGATATTTTAATGGCAGTTTTATTTTGGGTTACCATTTCGCTATTTGTTTTGTTTTTCGAAGTCTAAGTTATGTTGACAGTTCCCTTTTATAGGCTCAAAACCACGGATTTTTGTTTTTCTCGCGCGTGACCTTAAGCACTTCCGAGAACTCACGTGTCCCTTATTCTAGAACTTCTACATAACATTTAGAAATATGGTGCAACCTTTATGGGGGAATGAGGGGTCGTATTGCGTTTTTCAAGCAGTCAATTTTTGATCTCTGATGACTCCGGTTGTCTGAAAATACCATCAATCGAGGGCCGTTAGAAAAGTCGAAGCTAGACCCTTAAGAGAGACGGACGTAATTTCGAATATCGTTTTCTTTTCCTTCGTGGCGCTTCTGATAAATTTCACCGTATCACTGTTTGCTGTAGAGCAAAATGAAATCGATTTAAGTCGGATATACAAATAATAGCAGAATGTTCGCTTTGGTTTTGGACAATTAAAGATTGTAATTGCTCCTGTCGATTCAGTTCGGATGTTTGTGATGTGAAAAGAAAAAAAAGAAGCCGTGCAAGTGTTTTGCTGGAAATTGTTTTATTCCCGTCGTCCGAGAAGTCTCGCTTCTGTCTCCACGTTAACTGACCTCGTTGAAAGCAACTTGGCATTCTACAGGGGCGTAACAGCTACATCTCGTTCCAACGCTGCCCCGAAGAACGTTGCCTTCCTTCTTTTTTTTTGGCCCTGCATCTGGAAATCGCCATTACATTGTGCCTACCTCGTTTTAAGCCATCCACCGGAATTCAAGGTAAAAACACCCAGTTTTGTGTTGTGATAAAGAAACCTTTTTTTGCGCGCGTTAACTTGCAGACTTCAAATTTAACTTCATGTAAATATAAAAAAAACGACCTTCAGTCGCCATATGTGGTGTTAGTGGTTTATTATAAAACTTATTTTTGTGAACTTTAGCTTTAACTGGTGTTACGTAGCTGTACGCAAAACGTAAATTCCGTTGCACCAGTGGCGGCGAGTTTTTTTTCTGAACGTTCAAAAATTAAAATTCTGTAATCCAGACTTATAGCGTTATCACTTGTCATTTTCTTGTATTGTCATTTTTAACCGTTTAATTACACGTGTGTGTAAAGTTTACTGCCTCTTATTGTGTCTTTTGTACTTGTTTGTGTAAGAATTTTGCAAGCTTTAAATATATAGGAGGAAGCACAATAACGGTAAGTTCCATTCCCGTAAGCTGTTGGCTTGTCGGCCTTCCACGAGGACCTACAAACAGCTGGATTTGGAAGGTGGCGCCCACTTATTTTGACTCGCCCTATACACAACTAAAGATTCTCTCCCATGAGTGATTTTCACGAACTCCCCCTACTCCTCTGAGCTAAGCTGTAGGCCGTTTTCCATCCATCTGGTTACGGGTCATCGGAAAAGCTCGATTGGCCCGTAACAACCTCACTTTAAGGCATGCATTTATACTCGTGGTTCTGTATTTAAATTGTTGAAGTTAGGTAAGATACCAGAGTTGTACTTGATTTTTCTTCTTTTATGGTTTTGGTCCAATAATTGCACCCAAAGTGATTGCTTATGATGGCATAGGATGCTATCATTGGAACACATCATTTTTCCATTGTGGATCTCTATATGCTTGTGTTTTCTTATTATTATTAGATACAAAATGGATAATAAGAGAACGCAACAGGCGTGGACGGAGGAAAGTATGAAGAATGCGTTAAAATGAAAAGCGCATGGGTTGAAAGCTTGCTGCCAAAGCATTTGATGTGCCATCAAGAACCTAACGCCGACGATTTAAAAATGAAAAAAGAAGTGAGAAGGGATATCTAGGTGGATGTACACCAACATTTACAAATCAACTGGAAGCAGATTTAATTGCTCATATAATGCAACTAGAGACACGTTTCTTCGGTCTGACTATAAAGGAAATGAGACGCCTAGCTTTCCAAATTGCAGAAACAATTAATATTCCAAACAAATTTTGTAGAAAATCTGGCATGGCAGGTTGGAAGTGGGTCAACGGTTTTTTAAAGAGAAACCCGAACATATCCCTAAGGACTCCCGAAAATACGTCCATTGCTAGAGCACAAGCTTTCAATAAACCGAATATTGCCCATTATTTCGAATGCTTAGTCAAAGTGATGGAAGAAGGCCCATTCTCAGCAGAGAACATATATAATATAGACGAATCGGGAATAACCACTGTGCAGTCCAGGCCGTCAAAAATAATTGCAACAAAAGGTCGTAAAACAAGTGGGTGTTATAAGTAGTTGTCGAAAGAAGCCATCATTTAACTGTTGCATGCAGCATGAATGCAACTGATGCGTTTGTGCCACCTGCATTCATTTTCCCTCGTAAAAGATTCAAGAATGAATTAATGGACAATTCACCACCTGGTAGCGTCGCCTTCTGCCAAGACAATGGATGGATATCGGTTGAAACATTTCGTGCGTTTTGTGAAACCAAGCAAGTACAACAAAGTGTGGCTCATGTTGGATGGCCACAGGAGCCACAAGTCTTCTGAGGTTTTAGAATTTGCCAAAAACAACGGAATTGTATTATTCTGTTTTCCTGCCCACTGCACGCACAAACTACAGCCCTTGGAGAAAAGATTTTTTGGTCCCGTGCCGATTACGATCAGGAAGTTCAGTTGTGGCTTAAACAGAATACTGGGAGACCAGCCACACGCTTTCAAGTGGCAGAAATATTTGGAAAAGCATACTTGAAAGCAGCTGCTCCATCTATTGCAATAAATGCTTTTTCGATAACCGGAATTTGTCCTCTAAACCCAAACATATTTAAAGACTGGATGTTTGCTCCCTCATTGGCAATAGAGCGAGTAGTTATTGATCCCAATCCAAGCACTCCTCCAGCTGAAGTGGAAGATATAGCTGAAGACATAGTGGCTAATGCAGAAGTCAACAACAATATTACGGAGAAGAACATTACAGTTCCAGAACTCTCATCGTCATCAATTTCGTAGACGTCATTCAGACGTTGTCACCATTCCCAACTGCTGAAGGACGAACTGTATCTAAGAGAGGCCGAAAAAGTGGAAAGATGGGAGTCCTTATTGCAACACCAGATATTGAAGTGAAAAAGATGGAGGTACAAGAAAAAGCTAGAAAGGAAAGAGATAACCTGGCTCGCAAAGCAAAGCGGACATTAAGGATTTTGGAAGATGATGAAGAGGATACTTGGAAAGACATAGAAAGCAATGGTGGCAGTGATGCTGCCTGCCTTTACGGCAATGAGCTGTATTCTATGTCTCGTTCAAGAGAATACTGGTCACGTTGCCAAAAATGCCACAACTGGTGTCACACAGAATGTGACGGGGTAGCCCCAAGGTGCAAAACCTTTATTTGTGAACTTTGCCATTAAATGTTTTATAAAACCAATGAAATCTTAGTTGTAATTTGATTAAATTATTTTTTCCCTTAATTCAGGCTATATGACATCATAAACACACACTATCCTATCCACTTGACCAAAATTATAAAACAAATCGTATATTTTTTAATATTATGATTTTGCGCTTATTTCTAGTAGAATATCATACTGTAACCATGGGACTATTTGTTTCTGCGCCTGCGGCTTCAAAACGTTGGATTTTGCGTGATTTATGAGGAAAACTGCTTAGAGGTGCCATCAGGGGCACCGTTCAATCTCAAAAACTTGGTTTTTGAAGGCTTCGGCAGCTTCTTGAGGTGATGAAAATCGCTGTCCATGCATTTTTTGTTTCACATTCGGGAACATAAAGAATTCTTTAGGGGACAAATTAGATGAATACGGGCAATGGGACATTAATTCGATGTTTTTCTTCTTCAAATAATCAATTGTTTGACGTCCTGTGTGAGAGCTGGTATTGTCATGATGAAGAATGATGCGACGTTTTCGGTTGTTTTTCCTGATTTCGTCGATGACTTCTGGCAAACAAATTGTTGTATACCATTCAGCGTTAACTGTTCTTCGATCCTCTAAACTCTAAAGGAACAGTTGCGACATGTCCAGTAGGTGCAATCGAAAAAGCAAACGAACATTTCGTTGTCATCAGTCTTCGATCTGCCTAAGGATGCCTCTATCTCACTATAACTCACATACCGATCTTCTTCAATCGTGTTGCGCACAGCATCGATGTTTTTTGGAATAACAACCGATTTTGGTCGACCTTCACGAAATTCATCACTGACGGACGCACGACCACGACGAAATTCTGCAAACCAATTGTAAACAGTCTTTTCATTACCAAAAGTTGAACGAATCGATTCTATGCATTGTGGTTGAGTTAGGACTTTAACAGTGGCGGCTCTCCAAGTGAAGTAGGTGAAGTGCCTCTTCACCTAAAATTCTCATTCAATTGCGGTTAATTATTTAAATTACATAAAAAATTATTTAGTGGCATTACACCTATTAGGAGTTATTTATTTATGGCATACATGCTCTTACATACAATAAGCTTAGTGAAATCAAACACATTACATTTTTTCTGGTCCTCCTTGTATTTAAAACTTAAATTTTAACTGCGGTCCGTCGAGCGTGAATACAGTAACTATAAAAAATCTTACCTACAATACTCGTGCAATTGTAGTGAAGAGTCACTCTCAAATGTATTTTAACTCTGCACTTACACTTCCGTTGCCATGGTAACGCCTACGTCAATATCTGCAATTGGTTCGCGGTGAATCGCGCAAGTGAAGAGTTCAGTCGCAATACGCCGCGGAACTGCATGTTCGGGTTTGACCGTCGGTTTTTGAACGATTTCAACACTTTTGAATTCACATTTTTAGCTGTCGTATTTAATGATATCTTCTCTCTCACTGACATATTATTTGATGTTCTCCAAAAGAAATCATTGGATTTTAATTTATGTGTTACAAAAATAAATAAAACTATTGAAGTATTAAAGAGGAAACGGAATGACGATTTCTTTGATACGCTCATCGAAAAGACTAAGGATATAGAAATAACACAAACCGATATTTCTAAGCACCTTAAGCGAGAATACGCTAGCCTTACAAATAATGACATTAGAAGAAAATATAGAATTTTGTTTTATGACGTACTGGATCACATTGTAATGGAAGTGGAAGTAAGGTTTCAAGACTGCGATAAGTTACAATTCATGTCTTTGGCTGAACTACTCGGTCCATTTCTAACCAGCCACTGGTTTTACAATAACAAATGTCACATTTTACGAAAATAGTAATGACACATCTCAATAGCGCCACCTAGTGGTCGTTTGTAAAAACTTAAAAGGCTGCTCTTGTATAACAAGGTGAGGTAATAATGAGACAAATTTTAAAACTCTTCCTATAATTTCTGTGCGCTGCACAGCAAAGTTTTTGTTTTAGATGTACCTACACGACTTTATTTTGTATGGCCTTTTCATTGGAATCCTTAGATTTTATGATTTCGTATTAGTAAAAAATAGAAATTCAAAAACATGTGTCTTATTTTTCCCCGCGGATTCGGGAAAAAATGAGAAAAATGTAGGAAATTCTAATACACCGCTCTACTTCTCTTGTTCTTTAACTTATTACAATTATTATACAAAATTATTTTATTAATTTTAATACAAGTAAAGTTAATCTATTTTTTTAAACTTAATGGTAATTTCAATATGAAATCTAACTATTAAACAACGATAAATGGTAAACTAGAATAACTACATACTACATTTTTGTAGGAACAAAAGCAACTCAAAATTAACTTAAAAGATTATTGTAACGTTCTATTTTTCCAGAATGTCAATGGGGTTTTCAAAAACGTACTTTCTTCTGCTTCCTACAGTGACCCCCTTAGGATTTGGTAACTTATATTTAACAGATGATGAATGTATTTCACTTACATCGTTGTCGTTATTTGTTCAGAATCTATTGCGTTCAATGCCTTAACTTCTAATAGCTGCCTTTCAACTTGTGTGACAATACAAACATAGTGAAAACATCTCTTTCCTTTACTGCTAGGAAAATTGGCTAGTATGTAATCTCCTTCTTGGTAATATTTATTGTTTAACTCAGCAACTGTTGTAGCTTCCGTCAGTGTTGGGTAGTATCTAGATCCAGTGGATCTAGATCCCACTATGTGGATCTAGTATCTGGATCTAGATTCTTTTTACACGAGGATCTTGTATCTGTATCTAGATCATAATTTTCTGGATCTTTCATCTTTAGATCCAAAGATCCGCTACAATTTATATCTTGATTTTTCTTGTGTGAACTTTAAAAACGCATTGAGTAATAATTCCTATTTAAAGTATGTTTATGAATTTTAGGAAATGACTTCTATTCTTCTTCAGCAAAATAAATTATGTACATGCTTCCAGGAAGATTGCAGCTGGGTTTTACTGGTTTTACCTACCCATTATGCACTAAGCGTACCTATATTCGAGCAATTGTGCAGATGCAGGCAGATACCTGAAATTTCCTGTCCCTCAAATGTACCTGTTGCGAGGTAGCAAAAATACTTTAGCTATTTTATTACTTATTAGGCAGACTAGGTAAAGCAAGAACAGACATTTTTCGGTATTTGCGTCACTGCTGTCAGTGGGGGTGAACCATTTGGTAGTGTTAGGTTAAAGTGATGATGAGCGACGAAAGTGCTTTCAGGAACTGTAACGGATAACGCAAACAATTTCAGCAAAGCTTTTAATATATTTGCATCTTCTCTGTCTAGAGACAAATATAATGATAGCGAATTAACAGAACTGCAAAATCAAAATGATGTAGATGTAGAATCTTTAGTAGATTTTGATGATGACAGTACTTACGTGCTTTTACCTCAACATTTTAAATGTTGTTCACATACCCTAAGCCTTACTATTACTGTAGATGCAGTCAAAGCCACAGAAAACGCAATATATAAAAAATAAACCATTCGGTTTTTCAAAAAAATTTTTCTTTATGGAATTTAGTAAGTAGGTCAACTAAAGCATCAGACGAATTGGAAAATATATGCGGTATTAAATTGAAAGTTTCTTGTCCAACTCGGTGGAATTTCATGCATGATGCATGCATGAAGCTAATTAGCATTGAATCAAAATTAAACGAAATTTGTAAAGTATTAAAATTAGAAGGATATCAGCCATCCGATATTCTTTTTTTGAAAGAACGTATTTTTGTTACAAAACCTATAGCAGTGGCAATAGACATTTTACAAAATGGAAAAACCTGTCACTTAGGAACTGTTTCACCAACACTTTTTAAAATTATAAATCATTGGAAGCTATGCTGGAATTACAATACTCTTCAAAATTAAGAGAATGTTTGCTAAATGGACTTCAAAAACGTTTTGCAAATATAATGGATATAGAAAGCTCCGGCAGTCGACCGTACTTGTTGGCTACAATTTCTAATCCAAAATTTAAATTAAGGTGGTTAGAAATTACTTCGTTTAAATATGATTCTGAATTCTGCAAAAGTGTATTAAAACGAAAACTAGAAGAGTTACAGTTAGGAGGATCTCAAGAAGATTATAATGAAACAACAGAAAGTCACGTAAATTCCGAAAAAGAAAATTCCTATCATGAGGAATTTCTTTTTTTTTATTATTATTATTATCGTGATCCTCGTTTGTACCGCTTGCGCAGTGTCGAGGCGGTGTGGGGCAAAGCTAAGCTAGTTTGTGCTATGCACAACAGGGCCCGCCTCTGCGGATTACCGTGTTGGTGCGAAACCATGCTAGACTTGCCTGTTGTGTGTGAATGTTTTGTTTATGGTCTTGATACTCCTCTAATGCGACCGTAATTCGAGGAGTGCCATTAATTTGATCCCCAATGGCAAATGGAGACCGGGATCCAGTACCGATCCCCCAGGGAATTAGAAAAATTTCCGACCCTGGGGAGATTCGAACCGGGAAGCGTTTGTATTACATCCAAACCTTGGCCCTCTACCACTGAGCCATCCCCGCCCTAGGAATTTTTTGATATTTTTTAAATAAATAATACTCAGGTACGAACATCTACATTGCAGTGTACAAACTATTTTGAGGATCCCGATAAAAGCTACATTCAATTAAATATGTAAGTACCTATCCGATAATAAAAGAAAATTTCCTTAAATTTAATTGTACACTGCCTTCTTCTGTCCCCGTCGAAAGAATATTTAGTACGGGTGGACAAATTGTAACCCCTCGTAGAAATAGGTTAAATGACGAAATTTTCGAAAAGTTGTTAATTTTAAAAGAAAATAAAATAAAATTCGATAATTAGAATTATGTTGCTTTATAGTTGATAAAGTATCTTTTGGTGTAGTGTAGCGTATTATTATTGCATTGTAACTTGTAAGTAGTGTAAGTTTGTAAGAAAGTTTTGTTCCCGTTAACTATATATTTATTTTCTTATGTTACTGTCCAGGTATCCAGTGGCACTGTCCATATCTCTGGAACCTCTAAAAATTAAAAGAACACCCCTGACACGTTCGAAATGCGAAAGGATCTATAAAGGATCTAGATACTTTGTTAAGGATCTTGGATCTTGATCTAGATCCATTTTTAGGTTTGGATCTTCGATTTGGATCTAAATCATATTTTTTAAATGTATCTGGATCTGTATCTAGATCCCTAATTAGAGGATCTTACCCAACACTGGCTTCCGTACTAAACTCTTCTAAGTCACTATCTATCTTCGCCCAATCTATATCGTCCTCGCTTTCCATCCTTCTGAAAAATCGTCTGACGACGAGGAATCTTTAACCTTCTTCTTTTCAACCTTAGTTCCTAACTTTGGCTGTTTAATTGTTTTCTTTGACATAACCTTTTTCTCCTTTGCAGCCTCAATAGAATCTTCTGAAGTTACTTTCCCTTCAATGTCTAGTCGTCTTCTAGTTTGGTTTGGAACTTGCGTTCGTCTTAGTTTATCTAAGAGAATTTGTGACGTAGAAATAGGTACATAGGGATACATCTTTACTAGTGACTGGAATTTTGCTGTGGGCTGAGTTTCAAACTTCGTTTTGGGTTGATGTTTGAACTTCATTTAAGCTTCCATCTGGAACATCGATTTGGCCATTGCCTTCTCATAGGATTCCATTTCCAGCTTTAGCAGAAAGTGTCAAAATAATTTAATCAAACTATCAAATTTTCAAATCCTTATTTTGCGAATAGAATTTGTGTGTTGGCTAAAATACTATATTACACACGTGTCTTACTTGCATTAAGTCACTCAAGAAATTATTCCACTCAGATATCGCCTCGTGGCCTAATATTTTCTTGCGTGACTTATATGTCAAGTAAGACACTTGTATAATAATAGTAGATTGTTTTACAAGTTTAGAAAAGTGTCAGTTTTCCAGCAAGTGCAAATGTTTAATTAACGAGCGAGAGCAGCGAAGCGAGTCAATTAAATTTGCACGAGCATGGAAGAAACACTTTTCAAACGTGTAAAACATCCTATTTTTTCGTATACTTAATGGAAAAGGATAAATAAAAATTTAAAATTTGACATAACATATTTTAAAATTTGTCATAAAATTTAATCAAGCAAGATACTGTGTTGCTTCCTTGATTACATATAGTAAAAGTGTTGCTAACATGGTAACAAAACATTATAACGACGAGTAAATAAAAAAAAAGTGTTGCTAAGAAGAAAAGTGTTGCTAACAAGAAAACTACCACATTTCTTTACGATTTTGTTGCTAACAAGAAAACTAACACATTTCTTTACGATTTTCTCACAATATAGTATGCTCTTTTCCATTAAGGATACGAAAAATAACTATTATTGACATTTTTAGCACCAGCAGGGTAAAAGTTATTATCGAAAAACCGCGAAAATTGTTCGACTTCGCCCCATATTACGGTACCTATAGAATAAAATGATCACTTACCTGATAATTTGTTGTAACAATAATTGCACAAAATACTGAAACTGCAACGATTACATTACCACTAAATATTGCACCGACGCGATGACATTGACTGCTGACTCACATTAAACACGTTCAACGCTGTCTCTGTTTTACCCACTTATTGTCTTATAATTTCCCACTTTGGTGTCCCATTTTTACCCCTTAAAGTTTTAATTTTTTTTTAAATAAAGAAACTGACAACTATTGGAATACATCCAGATATAGCATCCCCAGTGTGTTTTCCACCACAGATTTTTATATTACGTCAATCATAGTTTACATTTAACTGATATTGGAAGAGTTGTAAAATTTTCACCAAGACATTTTGAATGCAAAAATGTAGTATTTTACTCCGGATTTTTTTAAAACTAATCTACATAACTTAGTAGCGTAACAATTTTATTTAATGATAGGGTAGATATGCGGCTTAATGAAACTGCATATAGCTTGCAAATAAGTATACGAAAATTGTATATTAAAGAACTAGTTTCATAAGGCCTTTTCTTAACGCACGAGTCCAAGTTTGAAAAACGAGACGCGAAGCGTCGAGTTTTTCAACGGACGAGTGCGACAAGTGGTCTTATGAAACGTGTTCTTTATACTATTTTTTCTATTGAGGA